>JAHHZJ010000365.1:0-63511 GCA_021437245.1 Aegilops speltoides
GACATCAATTGATGGGCATCCCATAGCCCATTGATTAGCAGCGTCGATGTGAGACTTTCTCCCTTTTTTGTCTTCTCCATATAAACCTCCACCATCATATTCTATTTCACCTATAGTGTTATATCCATGGCTTGCGCTCATGTATTGCGTGAGGGTTGAAAAAGTTGAAGTGCGTTAAAAAGTATGAACCAATTGCTCGGCTTGTCATCGGGGTTGTGCATGATGGGAGCATTTTGTGTGACGAAAATGAAGCATGGCCAAACTATATGATTTTGTAGGGATAAGCTTGCTTTTGCCTTGTTGTTTTGAAAAGACATGATTGATTTATTGGTACATTCGAAGTATTATTGTTTTTATGTCAAATGATAGACTATTGCTTCGAATCACTCGTGTCTTAATATTCATGCCATGATTAGATATATGATCAAGATTATGCTAGGTAGCATTCCACATCAAAAATTATCTTTTTTATCATTTACCTACTCGAGGACGAGCAGGAATTAAGCTTGGGGATGGTGATAAGTCTCCGCCGTATCTATAATTTTTGATTGTTCCTTGCCAATATTCTTCAACTTTCATATACTTTTGGCAACTTTTTATACTATTTTTGGGACTAACATATTGATCCAGTGCCCAGTGCCATTTCCTGTTTGTTGCATGTTTTATGTTTCGCAGAAAACCTATATCAAACGGAGTCCAAACGGGATAAAAACGGACGGAGAATTATTTTGGAATATTTATGATTTTTGGAAAGTAAAATCAACGCGAGACGGTGCCCGTGGGGGCCAGGAGATAGGGGGCACGCCCCAGGGAGGCAGGCGCGCCCTGGACTCTCCTGGACCCCCCCCCCGTAAGGCGGTTGACGCTCTTCTTTTGCCGCAAGAAAGCTAATATTATGAGAAAGATCTGGGCGAAAGATTCACCCCAATCGGAGTTACGGATCTCCGGATATAAAAGAAATGGTGAAGGGGTAGAGTATGAGAACGCAGAAACAAAGAGGTAGATCCAATCTCAGAGGGGCTCTCGCTCCTCCCACGCCATGGGAGCCAAGGACCAGAGGGGAAACCCTTCTCCCATCTAGGGAGGAGGTTAGGGAAGAAGAAGAAGAAGAAGGGGGGCTCTCTCCCCCTTGCTTCCAGTGGCGTCGGAACGCTGCCGGGGGCCATCATCATCACCGCGATCTTCACCAACACTGCCGCCATCTTCACCAACATCTCCATCACCTTCCCCCCTCTATCTACAGCGGTCCACTCTCCCGCAACCCGCTGTACCCTCTACTTGAACATGGTGCTTTATGCTTCATATTATTTTCCAATTATGTGTTGCCATCCTATGATGTCTCGAGTATATTTTCGTTGTCCTACCGGTGATTGATGGATTGCTATGATTGGTTTGAGTTGCATGTTTTATTATTGGTGTTGTCCTATCACTAGTAGAAAACCACCCATTAGTCCCGGTTCGTAAGGGCCTTTAGTCCCGGTTCATGAACCGGGACTAATGGGTCGTTACTAATACCTCCACCCACTTGTCCCGGTTCAAACACGAACCGGGACCAATGTGCCTCCATGTGGCCCTGTGCGCCGAGCCCAGTCAGGGGGCCTTTGGTCCCGGTTGGTGGCTCCAACGGGACCAAAAAACATCCATGCATCTACATTCGATGGCTGAAGTTTTTGTTTTTGTTTTGAAAGGAGGGGTTGGGGTTTTGGGGGTTAATTTAGGTGTTTCAGTATATTGTGTTAGCTAGCTAATTAATAGAGAGAAGTGTCCTCTCTTATGTCCGTGCTTGAGTCGACACCACGTAGTATATATACATAAGTGATCGAGAGAACCATTCAAGATGAAGTTTGTCATGCATACCGAGAGAAGATCGATCGACCTCTCCTTCTTCGAGAGATTGGTCGAACAACAAGTTTTTACTGGCTACATACATGTATAAGATCTCTTAATTACAAACCCCTAGCATTTGAAATCAAGTTCCACATGGTATTCTCGGCTTTCTTGATGGCGTGTTCAAGAAAGAATCCGCCAATTCCTCTTGAATTGCTTTCATGCGATCTGGTTCTAGGAGTTCATCCCAGATCTGCCACGTCTAATTTGAAGAAGGGGTTAATTAATACATATATATGAATGAAACTCAACAGAAATGATGGTGTAATAAAATGAAATTATGAATATTATTGCTTACGCACTTCATATTGTCTTCTAGAGTAGCCCGCTTGTTTTTCAAAGTCGCGTTGTGGATGAACTCACACGTAGTATCCACGTAAATCATTCCCTTCCTCCTGCCACAAGCACTTTACGAGAAATAGAGGTCAATCAAACTGATAATGAAGCATTATAAATGGCATTGATGAAAGTATAGCTATAAAATCAACAGAGATCTTGCGCAACTAGCTAGCCATCGTACTTACTTTCTGGTATGTATATCGCAGCTCCTTCGGTAGTCCCGGAGCTTGTGCGGTGAACTGTTTCCAAACCCTGCAAGGCAAAGAAAATAATTATTATTACTTGAGATATCAGGAAATGAACAAAAAGTTGCCGATATGGTGCGATAATGATCGATTGAACTTACTTGCTGAGCATTTCAGTGATGTCCGCATAGTTTTCGGGATCTTTCCGTCTTGAGTCTAAGACGGTTACTAGTCCACGCTCAAGCTTAATCTCCAGAAGGATATAGTGGTACCTGAGCACGCATGCATAACTCATCAATTACATTACTATAACCTCGCTCGAGTAATAAGGGAAACCGAATATGCACACGACAGTAACACTCATGGGCCGTTGTAAGGAAAGAGTATGGTATCTTTGTTTTGATTTTTGATCAACGATTGTAGCAAGTTGTCCTCGGCCTCTTCGACGTGCTTTTTAACCAGAAATACATCTATGATATTTGTGTTAATGAACCCAATATCATAGATTTCATTTTTTGCACTCAACGATCTTCAATCTGCATAATATATTGAGGATAATTAATTATAAATACATGCAATGAAAGAGCCGAGCTATATATAGAGACTTAATGACGAAATAGTACTTCTGAGCAGTAGCAAAAGACCATTAATTTATCGAGGGCCTTTTGATTGAAGAACTCGAAGAACTCCTCAAATGGAACACACAACAGATCATTTGAAACGAGGTCGTGCTCCTCTTTAATGTTCAGATACAAACTGTTCTTCCCCTCAGACTCTCTGCAGGTTTTCATGTACCAACTATGGAATCACCGCATCATTGTTGTCCGAGATTTTTCATCTTTGACGAGAGGCTTCCCGTACTCGTATCTGAATTCGTCCACCTCCATGAAATCAGGAAGTGCATCGTCAGGCAGGTAATCTTCAAGATTGCCATAACCGGCCACCGTCCCCGGAGGATTAGACACATTGAGCGGGGGGCACGATTGTTGTGCTTGTTCGCCGAGCTGGGCAATTTTTCCCCCTTTGCTCGTTGTTCTTTTAACCTTTATCACCGCAGTAGTTCCCACCGCTTGGCTTGGAGATATGTACATTCAGAATGTCGCTCATAGTTGGTTCTCGGCGGAGACTTTGGTGGTTTCCTCGGGGCATCGAGAGCGCTTTGCTTTCACGGATCTACCTTCTCCTCCGGAGGTGGATGTCTCTTGCTTTCACCCCTTCAAAGAACTCCTTCTCGTGGGCCTGCACGATCGTATTGTTTTCCTCCTTGGTCCTCTCGTATGGTAACTTCTCTAGAGGCTTTAGAGGTGGACCGATCTGAATGCCTCTCTCCTCTTCTTGTCTTGCTAGGCGTCGAGCAGGCAGGGAGGCGGCTGTGGCGTCTGTCTTCTTTCGTGCTTGCCTCACGAGGCGGAGGAGAAGGACTACGACACTGCCGGAGCAGCCGGGCGGCGGCGGTCTCTTCCGCCCCTTGCCGGGAGGCGGAGAAGGAGGCGGAGTGCTGCCACGCGCCGGAGAAGGAGGCGGAGTGCCGCCACGCGTGCCCTAATCGTCACTCGCCGGAGGAGGAGGCGGTGGAGGAGGCGGAGTGCCACCATGCGTGCCCTGATCGTCACTCGCCGAAGGAGGAGGCAGTGGAGGAGGCGGAGTGCCCTGACTCGCCGGAGGAGGAGGAGGAGGCAGAGGCGTCCAGTTCAGAAGGTTGATGAGCTCCTTCCGCCATAGGCATGGAGTCTTCAGAGCAGAACCCAGCCTAGTCTCCCCTTCACCGGTAGGGTGCTCAAGCATAAGGTCCTCAAATCCCTCCGTTATTTCATCCACCATCACCTTAGCAAATCCTTCTCGGCTGGCAGTGATAAGTTGTGCCGGGTCCACTAGGATAAACTTGGCCAACAGCCGCCTTGACCTTCAAATTCATCCATCACGCCATAATGTGGCAATTTTGAGACTCTGTGATACCATCCACGGGATAGCTGGCAGGAGCCGTCAAGACATGCTCCGGCTGAAGCAGCTCGGTGGAAGCCACGCTGCTTCTCCGCTGAGATGGCGGGGTAGCTTTGGGGGAAGCTTTGGTAGGTCGTTTGTTGCGATCTGCTGCTTCTCGTACCTCTTCTCGTTCCTCTAGCCCCATTACCCTTTCGTGCAGCGCTTGCATTTGGTCCTGCTCCAGTTTCTTCCTCCTCTCGTGGGTTTTGTAACCCCCTGCGTCCGGAAAACCAACCTTCCACGGAATGGAGCCTGGCGTGCCTCGTGTCCGTCAGGTGCTCGGGATTCCCAAGGGCCATTGTGAGCTCGTCCTTCTCCCCTGTTTGGAAGGAACGTCCCTCGCTGCCTTGCATCGATATAGTGTCGAAGGTTCTTGGTGGTGTTTGCGATTGCTCGTCCAGATCCATCGACACTTCCATTCTGAGGTCCAAGGTTCCGCCAGCCACGAAGAACCAAGTCCGGCAACGGTCTGGCCAGCGCATTGTCTCTGGTTCGATCCTTTTTTCAAGAAGATCATGCTCAGCCTTGGACCACTTAGGCCAGGCTTTAAGGTAGCCACCTGACCCCGTGCGATGGTGAAGCTTCTTCTTCGCAGCATTTTGCTTGTTTGTCGCTGACATCTTCTTACTCTTTTCCGATGTCTTGTGGGCCACAAATGCGGCGGGCCAGTGATCTTTGATCTTCTCATATTTGCCGATGAATTCTGGTGTCCTTTTTTTCTCGACAAACTGGTTCAGCTCTTTCCTCCACCTCCTCATTAGGCTTGCCATCTTCTTAAGAGCACAAGACTTGATTAATTACTCTTTAACTGGCTTCTCCGGATCCTCCTCTGGCGGTAGGGTGAAATTTGCCGTCAGCTCAGTCCAAAGATCTTCTTTCTACATATCATTGACATAAGACACCTCAGGGTCTTCATCCTTAGCAGGCTTATACCATTGATGGATGCTGATCGGGATCTTGTCCCTAACAAGAACCCTTGACTTGAGCGAAAATGCCTTCCTTGTCCGGATGGGTTCAATCGGTTCGCCGTCGGGCGCGATTTCTATGATCTCAAACTTTTCATCCGAGCTCAACTTTTTCTTCGGGCCTCGTCTCCTTACCGAAGTTGTGCTCGATCCGAAGGGCTAGAAATTATAAGGAAGAAAGACAGCAGTAATTAATATGTGTACATATACCAAAACAATGGATGCATCAATTAACTAGTCAGCACGGGCTTAACTAATATATATATATACCTGGCCGGACTTGGTTCGGTGACCGGAGCAGTCAGCACGGTCTCCTTCTTGTACCTTCATTGTGTCACCGGAGCCATCATGAATATAGTCCTCCTCTTGTACTGGCATTAATGGGTCGAAGCCATCATAAACATAGCCCTCTTCTTCATCCGGTCCTTCGACCATCGGTCTCATTGAGAAATGACGCAACCTCATCACTTAGGTGTGCGATTATTTCCCGCAACATAAACTTCATTTCTTCGTCTGGGAGTGCTCCATAGTTTACGCAAATATATACAACATGTCAATTATTATTCAAACATGGTACAGATGGATATATATATATAAATATTAGTGGAAAACATAGAACTAGCTAGCTAATCACAATAAGGAATCATGTTAGTGGCCTCGGCGCTGCTTCTCTAGGGTTTGGGGTCGCCTCGACACAACGCTTCAAGGGTTTGGGGTGGCCTCGACGACAACGCTCTTTTAACTTGATAAATTTGGGTGGCCTCGAGAGAGTTAATTTGTCGGGTAGGGCGGCGGGAGGGGTAGGAGACCAACATCGTTGAGGAGTCTGGACTAGGGGGTGTCCGGACAGCCGGACTATCATCGTCCGGCGGACTCCAAGACTACGAAGATACAAGATTGAAGACCCCGTCCCGTGTCCGGATGGGACTTTCCTTGGCGTGGAAGGCAAGCTTGGCGATACGGATATGTAGATCTCCTACCATTGTAACCGACGACTGTGTAACCCTAGCCTTCTCCGGTGTCTATATAAACCGGAGGGCTTTAGTCCGTAGGACACAACATACATTACAACAATCATACCATAGGCTAGCTTTAGGGTTTAGCCTCCTTGATCTCGTGGTAGATCCACTCTT
Organism: Aegilops speltoides; assembly: GCA_021437245.1. Taxonomy (NCBI): domain Eukaryota; kingdom Viridiplantae; phylum Streptophyta; class Magnoliopsida; order Poales; family Poaceae; genus Aegilops; species Aegilops speltoides. Next base: position 6,493 of record JAHHZJ010000365.1, read on the forward strand.
GTACGACCCATATCATCAATATTAATCAAGCAGGACGTAGGGTTTTACCTCCATCAACAGGGCCCGAACCTGGGTAAAACATCGTGTCCCTTGTCTCCTGTTACCATCCGCCTAGACGCACAGTTCGGGACCCCCTACCCGAGATCCGCCGGTTTTGACACCAACATTGGTGCTTTCATTGAGAGTTCCTCTGTGTCGTCACCGATAGGAAGGGTGCCTCCACTCGTCTTCAAGGACGGTATTTTCGCCAAAGGGGCCTTGGCCGCCGGCCAAACTATCCGTCTAGGTGGTTTTCTTTGAAGGAAATATGCCCTAGAGGCAATAATAAAGTTATTATTTATTTCCTTATTTCATGATAAATGTTTATCATTCATGCTAGAATTGTATTAACCGGAAACATGATACATGTGTGAATGCATAGACAAACAACATGTCACTAGTATGCCTCTACTAGACTAGCTTGTTAATCAAAGATGGTTATGTTTCCTAACCATGAACAAAGAGTTGTTATTTGATTAACGAGGTCACATCATTAGTAGAATGATCGATTGACATGACCCATTCCATTAGCTTAGCACACGATCGTTTAGTATGTTGCTCTGCTTTTATCCATGACTTATACATGTTCCTGTAACTATGAGATTATGCAACTCCCGTTTACCGGAGGAACACTTTGGGTGCTACCAAACGTCACAACGTAACTGGGTGATTATAAAGGAGTACTACAGGTGTCTCCAAAGGCAGATGTTGGGTTGGCGTATTTGAGATTAGGTTTTGTCACTCCGATTGTCGGAGAGGTATCTCTGGGCCCTCTCGGTAATACACATCACTTAAGCCTTGCAAGCATTACAACTAATGAGTTAGATGTGAGATGATGTATTACGGAGCGAGTAAAGAGACTTGCCGTAGCGAGATTGAACTAGGTATTGGATACCGACGATCGAATCTCGGGCAAGTAACATACCGATGACAAAGGGAACAACGTATGTTGTTATGCGGTCTGACCGATAAAGATCTATATGTAGGAACCAATATGGGCATCCAGGTCCGCTTATTGGTTATTGACGGAGGCGTGTCTCGGTCATGTCTACATTGTTCTCGAACCGTAGGGTCCGCACGCTTAAGGTTTCGATGGCGGTTATATTATGAGTTTATGTATTTTGATGTACCGAAGAAGTTGAGTCCGGATGTGATCACGGACATGACGAGGAGTCTCGAAATGGTCGAGACATAAAGATTGATATATTGGAAGCCTATATTTGGAGTTGGAATGGTTCGGGTGAAATCGGGATTTCTTCGAAAACCGGGGTTACTGGAACCCTCCGGAGGCTATTGGGCCTTAGTGGGCCTCGAGGAGAAGAGGAGGGGCCGGCCGGGGCAGGCCGCGCCCCTCCCCTAGTCCGAATAGGACAAGGAGGGGGCGGCCCCTTCCCTCTTCCCTCCCCAATCCTACTCCAACTAGGAAGGGGAGTCCTACTCGGTGGGAGTAGGACTCCTCGGCAGCGCCTCCCTTGGGCCGGCCGCACCTCCCCCTCCCTCCTTTATATCTGGGGTAGGGGGCACCCTAGAACACACAAGTTTGATCTCTGGATCGTTCCTTAGCCGTGTGCGCGTGCCCCTTCCACCATATTCCACCTCGGTCATATCGTCATGAAGCTTAAGCGGCTCTGCGCGATAGAACATCAAGATCGTCACCACGTCGTCTTGTGGAACTCTCCCTCGACACTCGGCTGGATCGGAGTTCGAGGGGCGTCATCGAGCTGAGCGTGTGTCAAGAACTCGGGGCGTCCGGAGTGGCGCGGGATCGGTCGGATCGCGAGGAGAACGTCGACTACTTCCTCTACGTTGTGATCGCTTCGCTTCGGTCTCGTGGGTATGTAGACAACACTCTCCCCTCTCGTTGCTATACATCACCATGATCTTGCGTGTGCGTAGGAAAATTTTGAAATTACTCGTTCCCCAACAGTGGCATCCGAGCCTAGGTTTTTATGGTTTGATGTTTTGCACGAGTAGAACACAAGTGAGTTGTGGGCGATACAAGTCATACTACCTACCAGCATGTCATACTTTGGTTCAGCGGTATTGTGAGATGAAGCGGCCCGGACCGACATTACGCGTACGCTTACGCGAGACTGGTTTCACCGCTACGAGCACTCATTGCTTAAAGGTGACTGGCGGGTGTCTGTCTCTCTCACTTTAGTTGAACCGAGTGTGGCTACGCCCGGTCCTTGAGAAGGTTAAAGCGAGTCTATTTGACGAAATATCGTTGTGGTTTTGATCGTAGGTGAGACTGGTTCTTGCTTAAGCCCGTAGCAGCCACGTAAAATTTGCAACAACAAAGTAGAGGACGTCTAACTTGTTTTTGCAGGGCATGTTGTGATGTGATATGGTCAAGACGTGATGCTATATTTTATTGTATGAGATGATCATGTTTTGTAACCAAAGTTATCGGCAATCGGCTGGAGCCATATGGTTGTCGCTTTATTGTATGCAATGCAATCGCATACTGTAATGCTTTACTTTATCACTAAGCGGTAGCGATAGTCGTAGAAGCATAAGATTGGCGAGGCGACAACGATGCTACGATGGAGATCAAGGTGTCGCGCCGGTGGCGATGGTGATCATGGTGGTGCTGCAGAGATGGAGATCACGAAGCACAAGATGATGATGACCATATCATATCACTTATATTGATTTGCATGTGATGTTTATCCTTTATGCATCTTATCTTGCTTTGATTGGCGGTAGCATTATAAGATGATCTCTCACTAAATTATCAAGAAGTGTTCTCCCCGAGTATGCACCGTTGCCAAAGTTCGTCGTGCCCAGACACCACGTGATGATCGGGTGTGATAAGCTCTACGTCCATCTACAACGGGTGCAAGCCAGTTTTGCACACGCAAAATACTCGGGTTATACTTGACGAGCCTAGCATATGCAGATATGGCCTCGGAACACGGAGACCGAAAGGTCAAGCGTGAATCATATAGTAGATATGATCAACATAAGATGTTCACCATTGAAAACTACTCCATTTCACGTGATGATCGGTTATGGTTTAGTTGATTTGGATCACGTGATCACTTAGAGGACTTGAGGGATGTCTGTCTAAGTGGGAGTTCTTAAGTAATATGATTAATTGAACTTAAATTTATCATGAACTTAGTACTGATAGTATCTTGCTTGTTTATGTTTGATTGTAGATAGATGGCTCGTCTTTGTTGTTCCGTTGAATTTTAATGCGTTCCTTGAGAAAGCAAAGTTGAAAGATGATGGTAGCAATTTACGGATTGGGTCCGTAACTTGAGGATTATCCTCATTGCTGCCTGTAAGAGTTACGTCTGGATGCACCGCTAGGTGCAGAACTCTTGCTAATGCAAATGCAGATGTTATGAGCGTCTGGCGAGCAAAGCTGATGACTACTCTATAGTTCGATGTGCCATGCTTTACGGCTTAGAACCGGGACTTCAACGGCGTTTTGAGCGTCATGGAGCATATGAGATGTTCCGAGGAGTTGAAGTTGATATTCCAACAGAATGCCCGGATTGAGAGATATGAAGTCTCCAATAAGTTCTATAGCTGCAAGATGGAGGAGAATAGTTACATCGGTGAGCACATACTCAAAATGTGCGGGTATTACAATCACTTGACTCAATTGGGAGTTAATCTTCCGGATGATTGTGTCATTGATGAAATTCTTCAATCACGCCACCAAGCTACAAAGGCTTCGTGATGAACTATAATATGCAAGGGTTAGTAAAGACTATACCGAGCTCTTCGCAATGCTAAAGGCTGCGGAGGTAGAAATCAGAAGGAGCATCAAGTGTTGATGGTCAATAAGACCACTAGTTTCAAGAAGAAGGGCAAAGGAAAGAAGAAGGGAACTTCAAGAAGAACGACAAGCAAGTTCTTTGCTCGGGAGAAGAAACCCAAGTCTGGACCTAAGCCTGGCCGAGTGCTTCTCCGCAAGCGGTAGTCCACCGAAGCGGAACTGCCCCAAGTATTTGGCGGATAAGAAGGATGGCAAGGTGAACAAAGGTATATGTGATATACATGTTATTGATGTGTACCTTACTAGAGCTCATGATAGCACTGGGTATTTGATCTTGGTTACATTGCTAATATTTGCAACTCGAAGCAGGGGACTACGGATTAAGCTTAAACGGCAAAGGGCGAGGTGACGATCTTGGCGTGGGAAATGGTTCCAAAGTCGATGTGATCGCGGTCGGCACGCTACCTCTACATCTACCTTGGGATTAGTTTTAGACCTAAATAATTGTTATTTGGTGCTGCGTTGAGCATGAACATTATATCTGGATCTTGTTTGATGCGAGGCGGTTATTCATTTAAATCAGAGAATAATGGTTGTTCTATTTATATGAGTAATATCTTTTATGGTCATGCACCCTTGAAGAGTGGTCTATTTTAATGAATCTCGATAGTAGTGATACACATATTCATAATGTTGAAACCAAAAGATGCAGAGTTGATAATGATAGTGCAACTTATTTGTGTACTTGCCGTTTAGGTCATATCGGTGTAAAGCGCATGAAGAAACTCCATCTTGATGGACTTTTGGAGTCACTTGATTATGAATCACTTGGCACTTCGAACCGTGCCTCATGGGCAAGATGACTAGAACCCGTTCTCGGTACTATGGAGAGAGCAACAGATTTGTTGGAAATCATACATCTTGATGTATGTGGTCCAATGAATGTTGAGGCTCGTGGCGGATATCGTTATTTTCTCACCTTCACAGATGATTTAAGCAGATATGGGTATATCTACTTAATGAAACATAAGTCTGAAACATTTGAAAAGTTCAAAGAATTTCAGAGTGAAGTTGAAAATCATCGTAATAAGAAAATTAAATTTCTACGATCTGATCGTGGAGGTGAATATTTGAGTTCGAGTTTGGTCTACATTTGAAACAATGCGGAATAGTTTAGCAACTCCGCCACCGGAACACCACGGTGTAATGGTGTGTCGAGCGTCGTGTCGTACTTTACTAGATATGGTGCGATCTATGATGTCTCTTACTGATTTACCGCTATCGTTTTGGGGTTATGCTCTAGAGGCGGCCGCATTCACCTGAATAGAACACCGTCGAAATCCGTTGAGGCGACACCTTATGAACTATGGTTTAGCAAGAAACCAAAGTTGTCGTTTCTTAAAGTTTGGGGATGCGATGCTTATGTGAAAAAGCTTCAACTGATAAGCTCGAACCCAAATCGAGAAATGTGTCTTCATAGGATACCCAAAGGAGACAGTTGGGTACACCTTCTATCACAGATCCGAAGGCAAGACATTTGTTGCTAAAAATGGATCCTTTCTAGAGAAGGAGTTTCTCTCGAAAGAAGTGAGTGGGAGGAAAGTAGAACTTGATGAGGTAATTGTACCTTCTCCCTTACTTGAAAGTAGTTCGTCACAGAAACCGGTTTCTGAGACATCTACACCAAGTAGTGAGGAAGTTGATGATGTTGATCATGAAACTTCAGATCAAGTTACTACAGAACCTCGTAGATCAACGAGTAAGATCCGCACTGAGTGGTGCGGTAATCCTGTTACGGAAATCATGCTACTAGATCATGATGAACCCACGAACTATGAAGAAGCGATGGTGAGCCCAGATTCATAAAATGGCTTGAAGCCATGAAATCTGAGATGGGATCCATGTATGAAAACAAAGTATGGACTTTGGTTGACTTGCCCGAGGGTAGGCAAGCAATAGAAAACAAGTGGATCTTCAAGAAGAAGAGGCGGCGATGGTAATATTATTGTCTATAAAGCTCGACTTGTCGCAAAGGGTTTCGACAAGTTCAAGGGATTGACTACGATGAGACCTTCTCACCAGAAGCGATGCTTAAGTCTGTCCGAATCATGTTAGCAATTGCGCATTTTATGATTATGAAATTTGGCAAATGGATGTAAAGACGCATTCTGAATGGATTTACGGAAGAAGAGTTGTATATGATGCAACGAGAAGGTTTTATCGATCCAAAGGAGCTAACAAAGTGTGCAAGCTCCAGCGATCCATTTATGGACTGGTGCAAGCATCTCGGAGTTGGAATAAGCGCTTTGATAGTGTGATCAAAGCATTTGGGTTCATCTGAGACTTTTGGAGAAGCTTTGTATTTACAAGAAAGTGAGTGGGAGCTCTGTAGCATTTACGATATTATATGTAGATGACATATTGCTGATCGGAAATGATATAGAATTCTGGATAGCATAAAGGGATACTTGAATAAGAGTTTTTCAATGAAAGACCTCGGTGAAGCTGCTTACATATTGGGCATTAAGATCTATAGAGATAGATCAAGGCGCTTAATTGGACTTTCACAAAGCACATACCTTGACAAAATTTTGAAGAAGTTCAAAATGGATCAAGCAAAGAAAGGGTTCTTGCACGTGTTACAAGGTGTGAAGTTGAGTAAGACTCAATGCCCGACCACTGCAGAAGATAGAGAAAATGAAAGATGTTCCTATGCTTCAGCCATAGGCTCTATCATGTATGCAATCTTGTGTACAGACACTGATGTGTGCCTTGCTATAAGCTTAGCGGGGAGGTACCAAAGTAATCCGAGTGGATCATTGGACAGCGGTCAAGAACATCTGAAATACGAAAAGGACTAAGGATATGTTTCTCGTATATGGAGGTGACAAAGAGCTCATAAATGGCAGTTACGTTGATGCAAGCTTTGACACGATCCGGACGATTCTAAATCGCAGACCGGATCGTATTTACACTAAGCGGAGGAGCTGTCGGTTGGTGCAGTTCTAAACAAAGCGTCGTGGCGGGATCTACATGTGAAGCGGAGTACATAGCAGCTTCGGAAGCAGCTAATGAAGAGTGCGGATGAAGGAGTTCATATCCGATCTAGGTGTCATACCTAGTGCATCGGGTCCAATGAAAATCTTCGTGACAATCTTGGAGCAATTGCCTTAGCGAAGGAATCCAGATTTCACAAGAGGACCAAGCACATCAAAAGATGCTTCAATTCCATCGGGATTTAGTCGGTGGGAGACATAGAGATTTGCAAGATACATACGGATCTGAATGTTGCGGACCGTTGACTAAGCCTCTTCCACGAGCAAAACATGATCAGCACCAAGACTCCATGGGTGTTAGAATCATTACTATGTAATCTAGATTATTGACTCTAGTGCAAGTGGGAGACTGAAGGAAATATGCCCTAGAGGCAATAATAAAGTTATTATTTATTTCCTTATTTCATGATAAATGTTTATCATTCATGCTAGAATTGTATTAACGGAAACATGATACATGTGTGAATGCATAGACAAACAACATGTCACTAGTATGCCTCTACTAGACAAGCTTGTTAATCAAAGATGGTTATGTTTCCTAACCATGACCAAAGAGTTGTTATTTGATTAACGAGGTCACATCATTAGTAGAATGATCGATTGACATGACCCATTCCATTAGCTTAGCACACGATCGTTTAGTATGTTGCTCTGCTTTTATCCATGACTTATACATGTTCACGTAACTATGAGATTATGCAACTCCGTTTACGGAGGAACACTTTGGTGCTACCAAGCGTCACAGCGTAATCGGGTGATTATAAAGGAGTACTACAGGTGTCTCCAAAGGCAGATGTTGGGTTGGCGTATTTGAGATTAGGTTTTGTCACTCCGATTGTCGGAGAGGTATCTCTGGGCCCTCTCGGTAATACACATCACTTAAGCCTTGCAAGCATTACAACTAATGAGTTAGCTGTGAGATGATGTATTACGGAGCGAGTAAAGAGACTTGCGTAGCGAGATTGAACTAGGTATTGGACACCGACGATCGAATCTCGGGCAAGTAACATACCGATGACAAAGGGAACAACGTATGTTGTTATGCGGATCGACCGATAAAGATCTATATGTAGGAACCAATATGGGCATCCAGGTCCGCTATTGGTTATTGACGGAGGCGTGTCTCGGTCATGTCTACATTGTTCTCGAACCGTAGGGTCCGCACGCTTAAGGTTTCGATGGCGGTTATATTATGAGTTTATGTATTTTGATGTACCGAAGAAGTTGAGTCCGGATGTGATCACGGACATGACGAGGAGTCTCGAAATGGTCGAGACATAAACATTGATATATTGGAAGCCTATATTTGGAGTTGAATGGTTCGGGTGAAATCGGGATTTTCTGGGAAAACCGGGGTTACGGAACCCTCCGGAGGCTATTGGGCCTTAGTGGGCCTCGAGGGAGAAGAGGAGGGGCCGGCCAGGGCAGGCGCGCCCCTCCCCTAGTCCGAATAGGACAAGGAGGGGCGCGCCCTTCCTCTTCCCCTCCCCAATCCTACTCCAACTAGGAAGGGGAGTCCTACTCGGTGGGAGTAGGACTCCTCGGCGTGCCTCCTTGGGCGGCCGCACCTCCCCCTCCCTCCTTTATATACGGGACAGGGGCACCCTAGAACACACAAGTTTGATCTACGGATCGTTCCTTAGCCGTGTCGGTGCCCCTTCCACCATATTCCACCTCGGTCATATCGTCATGAAGCTTAGGCGGCTTCTGCCGATAGAACATCAAGATCGTCACCACGCCGTCATCTTGTGGAACTCTCCTCGACACTCGGCTGGATCGGAGTTCGAGGGCGTCATCGAGCTGTCGTGTGTCAAGAACTCGGGCGTCGGAGTAATGGCGCGGGATCGGTCGGATCGCGAGGAGAGCGTCGACTACTTCCTCTATGTTGTGATCGCTTCGCCGGTCTCACGAGTGCGTAGACAACACTCTCCCCTCTCGTTGCTATACATCACCATGATCTTGCGTGTGCGTAGGAAATTTTTGAAATTACTCGTTCCCCAACACTTCTAGCCCGGAAAACCACTCCAACAATATTGATGCGGTATCAACAGTCTTGAGACCTTCGCATCAAATAATATGCAGCGAACAATCAGCGGCATCGCGAAGTCTACCAAGTAGCAACAGCAAATCCATGGGCGACACAGCCATCACCTTCAACGCCAGCGACGAACCTAAATTCGAACAGCCCGAGCACCAGCCGCACTGGTGCTTAGTCCCATAGTGGACGGCTTTTGACTTACAAAGGTCCTCATGGATGGCGGCAGCGGACTAAACCTCATCTATGAGGAAACTCTTCAAAAAATGGAAATAGACTGGAGCCGTATTGAGCGAAGTAGCACAACCTTGGAGGAATAATCCCTAGCAGGAAGCGCTGCACGGAAAAATCACACTCGATGTGGTGTTCGGCTCGCGGACAATTCTGATCGAAGAAGTCACGTTCCAAGTGGCCCCGTTCAACAGCGGATATCACGCTATATTAGGACGAGAGGCATTCACAATTTTTCAAGCCGTACCCCATTACGGGTACATGAAGCTCAAAATGCCCGGGCCCGGCGGAATAATCACTCTCGCTAGTGATCCGGACATAGCACTCCGCGCGAAAACAAGACAGCCGCACTAGCCCTGGAGGCACTATCCGAAGCCCTAGCAGCAGAAGAACTCACCGCGCTGCGCTCTACGGTGAACAGGGACGATGTGATACTCGATAAAAGATCCAAGTCCACCTCCTTCAAACCAGCAGATGAAATAGTAAAATTCCAGGTCCATCCAACGGACCCAACAAAGACGGCCTCCATTGGGGCACAATTGAACCCCGAGGTAGAGCGCCGCCTTCTTGCGAATTCGCCGGGAAAATTGGGACATTTTCGCCTGGCATCCTTCGGATATGCCCGGAATCCCACGCAGATTGGCAGAACACAGCCTAAACATCCTAAAAGGATTCAAGCCAGTCAAACAGGCTCTTCGACGATTTTCCGAACCCAAAAGACAGGCAATGGGAGAAGAGCTAGCCAAACTATTGGAAGCGGATTCATCGGAGATATCAAACATCCGGATTGGCTAGCAAATCTGGTAATGGTACCAAAGAAGGACAAATCTGGCGCCTATCGTCGATTTTAAAGACCTCAATAAGGCTTGCCCAAAGGATCCCTTCCCCCCCCGATCGACCAAATTATCGATGCTACCGCGAACACGATTCGTTGTGCTTCCTCGGCGCATACTCGGCTACCATCAAATCAAGATGGCGGAAGCGAACCAAGCCGCAGCGGCATTCATCACTCCATACGGACCATTCTCGCTTCAACATTGCCCTTCGGACTTAAAAACGCGGCGCAACATATCGGCGCATGATTCAAACATGTCCGCTACCCGGATCGGCAAAAGCGATCGAGGCGTGCGTGAGCGGCGTAGTCGTCAAAACCAAACACGTCGAAACTCTAGTAGACGACTTGAGGCTCACATTCGACAACCTCAGAGCATATGACATCAAGCTGAATCCGGAAAAATGCGTTTTCGGCGTACCAGCCGGAAAGCTACTGGGCTTCATTGTATCCGGTAGAGGAATTGAAGCAAACCCGGCCAAGATCCGAGCTCTGTCACAGTTGGATATTCCAAAAGACCTCAAGCAGATACAAAAATTGACCGGATGCATGGCAGCTCTAAGCCGTTTTATCTCCCGCTTGGGAGAAAAGGCACTGCCCCTTTATCGCCTCCTTAGGCGCACCGAACACTTCGAGTGGACGGATGCTGCCACTGCCGCACTCGAAGAAATAAAGGCCATATTGGCAACAAATCTGGTCCTAGCCGCGCCAAACCTAGGCGAACCCATGTTGTTATACATCGCAACAACACATCAAGTTGTAAGCGCGGTACTCGTCGTTGAACAAGAGACAGAAGGGCATAAATTCCCTCTTCAAAAACCAGTGTACTACGTATCCACTGTGTTAACCCCCTGCAAGTCCCGTTACCCGCACTATCAACAGATAGCCTACGCGGTGTTCATGGCATCCCGGAAGCTCCGACACTACTTTCAAGAGTGTTCGATAACAGTGGCCTCTGAAGTACCACTCAATGACATTATAAACAACCGCGACGCAACGGGCAGGATTGCAAAATGGGCCATTGAGCTCCTACCATTCGACATAACCTACAAGCCTCGGTGAGCTATAAAGTCACAAGTTTTGGCTGACTTTGTCGCTGAATGGACCGAAGCTGAACTCCCTAAAGAGTACGGCGCATACTCCAATTGGACTATGCACTTCGACGGCTCCAAAATGTTGGCGGATGGGGGTGGCGTCGTCTTAGCGTCCCCAACCGGGACACAGATCCATCGCACTTCAAATAAAGTATACGGACTCCAACAACGCAGCGAATATGAGGCCCTCCTACATGGTCTCCGGATGGCAATCTCCATGGGCATTCAGCGCCTAGAGGTCTTGTGGATTCAAACCTTGCAATATCCCAAATAAGCGGAGAATTTGATGCCAAGGATCCGAAAATGGCAGCATATCATAGCGCTGTCCTAAAATGTCAGCTCGGTTTGAAGGACTGGAATTCCATCACGTGGCCGAGATAATAACCAAGCAGACGCAATGACCGACGCATCGGTGCAAAACGTGACGCTGTCCCTCCAAATATCTTCCTGGAACGGCTCTTCAAGCCGTTTGTACTATGGGAAGGGGAGACCGGAAATGACAAACCGGAAACAACCGCGCCAACCGGCGATTCAGCCGATGACATAACACCTTCAGCCCACGACATAATGGCAGTAATCGCCCCGTGGACAGAACCATTCCTAGCCTACTTGCTTAGGCAGGAACTCCCCGAAGACCAAAATGAGGCCCGCTGCATAGTCCAGCGATCGAAAGCCTACAAGGTCCATGAGGAGAACTTTATAAGAAAAGTACAACGGAGTCCTTCAAAGGTGTATCTCCAAGAGGAAGGCGAAACCTCTGGCTGAAATTCATGCGGACTAGGCGGACACCACGCAGCAGCCGGGCCCTTGTAGGAAAGGCATTCCGTCAGATTTTATTGGCCGGCGGCCCGAGCGGATGCCGGGACTTAGTCCAGAGATCGTTGGTTGTCGACTCTTTGCTAATCGAGTCATATGCCACCCACCGCCCTCAAAACTATACCCATTACCTGGCCGTTCGCGGTCTGGGGGCTTGATATGGTTGGACCCCTTAAAGGGGGAACCCACAAGCAAAGGTACCTATTGGTCATGGTGGATAAATTCACCAAATGGATAGAGGCCAAACCGGTCAAAAGCGGCGAGTCCGGACCAGTGATAGACTTTATATCCGTGGTCATTACACCGTTACGGTGTCCCCGCAACATCATCACCGACAACAACCACGAACTTCATGGCCGACGAGGTCAAGTCATGGTGCAAAAATATGGGCATTAAGCTCGACTACGCTTCAGTCTATCACCCTCAAACCAGCGGTCAAGTGGAGCGAGCAAATGGTCTAATAATGGCGGCATTAAACCTAGACTAGTGCGGTCACTTACAAAATCCGACACGCCTTTGGGTAGAGGAGCTCGACTCCGTACTTTGGGGCTGCGGACAATGCCTAACCATACTACGGATTCACACCATTTTTATGGTATCGGCGCAGAGGCGGTCTTGCCCTGCGACATCATTTATGACTCACCTCGAGTGCGCATGTACGAAGAAGCGAAGCCGAGCTGGATCGGCAGGACAGCTTGGACACATTGGAGGAGGAAGCGGCGTCGCCAAGGCTCGTTCGCATTTTATCGGCAGCAGCTCGAAGATATCAAAGCAGAAATGCGGGCCAAGACTTATAACGTTGGCAAACTAGTTCTACGCCTTCCAAACAAGAAAAAGGACAAGCTCAAGCCCAAATGGGAGGGCCCCTTCATCATCGACCAAGTGATGACCGGCGGGGCGTACCGTCTGCGAAATGCATCGGACAACCGACTCGAGCCGAACCCATGGAACGCAGCCTGCCTCCGAAGATTCTACGCCTAGCGCCGGACTAAGAGTTCGTCCCCTTCTCCCGTCCAAATCTTTTACACTCCAGCTGCACTTCGTTTCCCTTTCTTCTCTTAACCTTTCTTCATAAAAAGCCCTTAAGGGCCCACTTGCGCATTGTTCGCACACACTTGATGTGCCATCCGCACTCATTATACCTGGGGGCTTCTTTTCAAGAAGCTCAATTGCAAGGGCTTCATGCCTAGCACATGTGTCAAGCTTCCACATGTAACTTTTACTCACCATTATATGCATCGATATGACTTAAGTTTTGGCCAAGCTGGGTTGCCTGGCTCCTGTGCTTACCCCAACGTTCCCGATTGTTTGGCTAGGAGGTAAAGGGAGCACCTCTGCGATTGTTACTGCCGGGTCAGCCGGATGTGTACCTCAGACTGGGTGAAGCCGAAAGCTAGCGTTCTTAAGGGAATATTCAGTCGGTGACTTGAAAGATGATTTTTTTACCTATCTGTTTATCCGCCCCCAGATGTTTTGCTGCTTTTTTCGCAGTCCGGACATGCACTTTAGGGCATGCCTCCCAGGGAAAGGAACCCTTAACGGAACTATTCTCCCTGGAAGATGTTTCTTACTAACCATGTAATATAACATAACTAGTTGGGCACTTATGCGATAAAGCACTAATGACCCCTACGCTTTGGTCTCCATGCATCGCGGTTGTTTCTTAACCAAAAGGTATTGAGACACACTCCGGACTCTAGGGTCCCGAGGTCGAAGCTTAAAAGGTCGGCAAAGACAAAGCGATCTACAATCCGGCTAGAAGGCATTTCACATGTCATTTTAAAATATTGTCAAATTCTTGATTGTATTCCTCCTCAATCCCGTCTAATAGGCTGTCTAACTTACAGTCCGTTGAGAAAATTTAGCAGCCAACTCTACTTGGCTGTATACTAAACTCACAGGATCTCCTTCCCATCGAGGCCCCACGGTCCAACTTCGCCATGTGGTTGGGATCCGCCTTCTTGTACCAGCGTCTTCACCATGGCCCAAGCCTCCACGGCACCTGGCGGCAGGCGAAATCTTCAATAAGCAGGCGCTGCCGCACCACGGAGTTTCTCTGCAAGCTCCCCAAGGCCCTCGGGTAGGGAGGCGGTAGCCATAATGCACGGGCGGCGCCGCTCATCGCCTACCAAACTCGTTCGGCAGTTGCAACAGCTCGGGAAGTTGATCACCCGTCGTCTGGGCATCTCCTCCGCAGGCGACACTGTGAGTATACCTACAAGACATATTACGTCAATTGACTTCCTCGCCGAACTCTTCTTTTCAAAGGAGTTCGCTCAAGCACTTACTATAGATGCCGCGACGAAGCCGCTGATTCTCCTTAACGGAGCCGGACAGCTCGACCCGAACGCCTTTCAGCTCTTCTCCAAGCTGGGCGTGGGCATCTTGAAGCTTGTTCCTTTCCTGCTGTACTCTATTCAGCACCCTCTCGCCGGCCTTTGGTGGCGCATCGATTCTGCTGTGCGGATCTTGTCCGCGGCACCTGCAATGTCATTATTAGACTTGCGCGACGCCGCCAGCGCTTATATTTAACAAAAATGTGTTACCACGAGGGCCTCTGTGTTTCCTCCTGCGGCTGACAAGTGCGGCCTCAAGTTGGGCCTTGCATTCTTGCAGCTCTGAGACAAGTGGGCATTCTTCTCGGTAAGAGCACTGCGTTTCAAATGATCCTTAAATCAGTTAACATAACTACTTTAAGTCTCGGGGGCTACTGGCATATATAACCATTAAATTCCCTTACCCGCATGTCTTTAAATACTGCTTCGTGGCTCTGGTAAAACCATCTTGAGCAGCACGGAGGTGCGCGTCCCCCGCGTTAAAGGCGTCCAGCGCCTCAGGGGAAAAGCACGCGTCACGAAATACTGTCCGGCGGCGCCTATGGTTCATGGTGCTCTCCACCTCAGACTTGGTGGCGGACAGTCTGTCGACATCCTCCGTTGGAGGAGTATCCGGCCCGCGCCTTGCGCTTGTCTCCCCCTCGGACCGGTATTTGGATCACGGCGGTATAGGTCGGATCGGCAACCTCTATGCCCGCAGTCCGGCGAGCGCTTTTTCTCCTACAAAGATCATGAGCACTCAGACGCTCCCTAGGAACGTTGCTCTGAATATTTAAAAACGAACTATACCCTTGCAGCGACGTTCTAGTCCGCGCCGCGCTCCTTTTCCGCCTACTGGTCCGGACTGGCCTTGTTGGTTAGCCGCCGCGGGCTCGGCTTCCTGCCTTGAGGGCGCTTCCTGTAAAGCACCATCGTTCGCGAAGGTCAAAAATGGGTAAGGAAGAGATAATGGTGTCCGGACCTCGGTCACAATCACCTGGGAAGCCGGATATAATCCGGGGTAGTCCGCCGTAATGGCGACTAAAGCGTTATCCATGCTGAGCTGGTGGAACACCCCGTCGATCAGCTCCACCTTGATATCCGGATCCTCTTGGAGGCGGATCACAGGATCTCTCTGGATCCTCGGGTTGCGGAGCTGGACTTACCATGTCCTCCACAATCCGCGCAGTTCTGCGCCAAAGATATAATGTAAAAGCTTAGACTTTGAAAGCATGGGTTGAGCCCTTAAAAGTGTTATTGACCCAGCCCCGAGGGTTATTCATGGAAAATCCATTCAAGGGGTTCGTTTGAAGGAAGTCCTCCTTCTCCCCTTATACAGGCGGACGGGATCTCGCACGGATCCTCGTCGAATCTGGCCCATTGCGGCCATGGCGGGTGGCATCGTCTTCCCGTTGAAATCCCACATGGGGTGGCCTGTATTGCAATGGCTGTACCCCGCATGATGCATATTGCCATGACTCAATCATGGTCAACCGGAATGGGCTAGTAATTTTATTCGCCCATCGGTAATGGGCGCTCTTGTCTTCCTCCAATTGGGGGCTCATGGCGCCAGCTAAGGCGTTTCTTGAGGAGCAGCACTAAACTCGGGAGGCCGACCGGACTGGGTCCGCAATGAGGCGTCTTCTATGTAAAACCATTAGAAGGCCAGCCTTGGACGCCTTCTTCGGGTACGGATGGATATCCGTCCCCGGCAATCGCCATACTTGGCGCCGCCCACTTGATATATAGATCCCTCGTGAGAACGGGGTACGAGGCAGAACAACCTCTTCCACAGTGCAAAATGGGGCTCGATGCCTAGGAATAGCTCGCAAAGAGCTACGTAACCCGCGATATGCAGGACAGAGGCGGGTGTAAGGTGATGGAGCTGGAGTCCGTAGAACTCCAGGAGCCTGCGGAGAAATGGATGTATCGGAAATCCGAGTCCCCTTATTAGATAAGGCACGAAGCATACCCGCTCCCCTTTGTTGGGATTTGGGGTAGCCTCTGCTTGCTTCCCACCTTGGTAGGTGGCCAGCCCGGCTCGAACCGGGACCATGAAGGCGGAGGAGATATCCCCGCTTGGAGCTTCACTAGCTCGTTGTGTGGAACAGAGCACCTCCTCCAATCTCTGGCGGTCTTGGCTGGGGCCGAGAAGAGGAGCAGCGTCGGCGGTCCATGATGGAATGGATTTTTGGGTGAAAGGCGCTCCGATGAGTATTCGCGGAAGGAAGATGGTGTGATTTGGATCTGGATTTTTGCCTCTTTTGTAGGCGGATGACTTGCACGACTAGGGGGTGAAACATAAAAGACACCCTGGCTTTTCGCATTCGTGCGACGCGTGGAAGATGGCCATTATTGGGCGTAGAAGCCAAGAAGCACAACATTTATGAGGAAGCCGGACACTGTTCGGCAGGTACATGGAACTTAAAGGGAGAACCCGCCTTGCAACGCGAAGACTATATCTGTGTTGGACTTATCGTCATTGAAGCCTGGTTAGGGGCTCTTGAGGAGTCTGGACTAGGGGTGTCCGGACAGCGGACTATCATCGTCCGCCGGACTCCAAGACTACGAAGATACAAGATTGAAGACTCCGTCCGTGTCCGGATGGGACTTTCCTTGGCGTGGAAGGCAAGCTTGGCGTCTGGATATTTAGATCTCCTACCATTGTAACCGACTCTGTGTAACCCTAGCCTTCTCCGGTGTCTATATAAACCGGAGGGCTTTAGTCCGTAGGACACAACATACATTACAACAATCATTCCATAGGCTAGCTTTAGGGTTTAGCTTCCTTGATCTCGTCGTAGATCCACTCTTGTACTACCCATATCATCAATATTAATCAAGCAGGACGTAGGGTTTTACCTCCATCAAGAGGGCCCGAACCTGGGTAAAACATCGTGTCCCTTGTCTCCTGTTACCATCCGCCTAGACGCACAGTTCGGGACCCCCTACCCGAGATCCGCCGGTTTTGACACCGACAATCGTTTTCTCTCTAGGGTTTGGGTGTCCTCGAGAGTTATCGGGGAGGGGGTATCGGTACCACCCCCTAGCTCGTGTTGAAGTTTCTTCTTTCTCCTCTATTCCTTTCTTTCTTCTTCTCCTCTTCTTTTTCTTCTTCTCCCTCGAGAAAGGAACATAATTAAGGAAAAGGAAGAAAAGAGAAAGAAGGAAGAAGGAAGAAGAAGAAAAAAAAAGAAGAAAAAAAAGAGGAGAAGAAGAAAGGAATAGAGGAGAAGAAGAAAAAATAGAATTTTTTTCTTCTATTTTTTCTTCTTTCTCCTCTATTCCTTTCTTCTTCTCCTCTTTTTCTTCTTTTTCCTCTTCTTATTTATTTCTCCTCTTCTTCCTCTCCTCTTTTCTCCTTTCTTCCTCTTCTTATTTTCCTTTTCCTCTCATTCTTTTAGTATTGCTTGTTTTAAAAAATGTTCAAATAGAAAATTTGAAAAAAACAAAGGTTTTGCCTAATGCATTGTTCATATGAATATACAAATATTTGCATATTCTACAATAATTAATATCACCAGAAAAAATCTATGAACAGAAAAAACCTAACTTTTCTAAAATCTATCTTTGGCATATATGAAAACATTAATACACATATGAACAAAAAATACATATATGAACAAAAACATGCTCTGAACAATTTTTGAACATCTACATACACATAGCCACATACATACACATATACATATATATATATATATATATATATATATATATATATATATATATATATATATATATATATATATGAACAAAAAACTAAACTAATAAAATGAAAAAAAACAGAGCCGCATATATATATAGCCACATACATACACATATACATTGAACAAAAAATTAAACTAATAAAATGAAAAAAAAGAGGCGGTGCTGTGTGGCAGCTCACATGATGGTGGCGCTGCTGGGCGGCGACGCCACGGGCAGGCGAGGCGCGGGCCAGGCGGGCGGCGACGGCCACGGGCAACTGGCGGGCGACGACGGCGGGCGCGAGGATGCCGGCCGACGACGACGACGGGCGCGGCGGCAGCGGCGGCGACGGCGGCGGCGTCGGGTAGTAACTGGCGGCGACGATGTGCTCGGCGTCGTCGGGGCGGCTCAGTGGTGATGAACTCTGCAAAGCTGCGAAGTGCTACTTATATACAAGGAGCATTGGTCGGTTGGTGGCTCCACGGGACTAATCCTAGTCGGTTGGTGCCACCAACGGGACCAAACCTCTTTTCGGCAGCCCAAAGGGCGGAAGTCATGACCTTTGGTCGGTTGGTGGCACCAACCGGTACTCAATCTCCCCTTTAGTCGGTTGGTGCCACCAACCGGGACCAAAGGCCCCAATGGTGCCGTGTCGGGGCCAAAGTTTAGTCCCACCTCGCTAGTTGAGAGGGGCGCGATGGTTTATAAGCCCCACCGCCGCACCCTCTCGAGCTCCTCCCACTGCAGGCTTCGGGTCTACTTGCTCTTGCTTTGCTCGATGGGCCTTACGGGCCTCTGCGGGCTGAATCCGGCCCAAAGTAGGGATTCAAGTAAATATCGGCCGTGGGGGCCCGATGAGGGGGCATTTTTTGTTTTTGTTTTCTTTACTTATTGTTGCTATTTTTATTTTTTTCCAGTTTTTTGTTTTGTTTTCTGCATTATTTATTTTCTTTTGTTTTTGCTTTATTTTTAATTCTTTTTGCTTTTAGTTTTAGGAAAGTTATAAACTTTACGTTAGTGCCATTACTTTTCAAATTTGAAAACACTTTTTTTGTTTTCTTTCTTGCTTTATTTATTTTATTTTGTTTCTACTTACAACAAAATACTTATTGTCGTTTTTTGTTTTGTTTTCTGCATTATTTATTTTCTTTTGTTTTTGCTTTATTTTTTAATTCTTTTTGCTTTTAGTTTTAGGAAAATTATAAAATTTCTGTTAGTGCCATTACTTTTCAAATTTGAAAACATTTTTTTTGTTTTCTTTCTTGCTTTATTTATTTTATTTTGTTTCTACTTACAACAAAATACTTATTGTCGCTTTTTTTGTATTGTTTTCTGCATTATTTATTTTCTTTTGTTTTTGCTTTATTTTTAATTCTTTTTGCTTTTAGTTTTAGGAAAATTATAAACTTTCTGTTAGTTCCATTACTTTTCAAATTTGAAAACACTTTTTTTGTTTTTTTGTTTTCTTTCTTGCTTTATTTATTTTATTTTGTTTCTACTTACAACAAAATTCTTATTGTTGCTATTTTTAATAAGTACGAGGGCCGAACCATAAGACATTAAAGCATTTCAAATGAACTCTGAAAAGGTTGAAAGTTGGCATGGTATCATAAATTGACCCACACATAGCATGTGCATGTACAAAACGAACAATGGTATCATACTAAATCGGTTACAAAGTTGGCATGGTATCATCATAATAGTTATGGAGAAAGTCTTTACTTTTTCTTCGCTTGTGTCATTGCTTATGCGCCAGTAACCATGGATAATCTTCATCGTTTATCGGGATGTGGGGTCAGCCTTGACTTTAAAGGAGGAATTTCATGAAACTTTTCATAATCTTGGACATGTACATCTTGTCCTCCACTCCCACGATGTCCCTTTTTCTGAAAGAACTATGTGGCGCTTTGGCTCATCGTATGATGTATTCGCTTCCTTATCTTTTCTCTTTCTCGATCGGTAGACATGTCCTTCACATAGATAACCTGTGCCACATCATTGGCTAGGACGAGCGGTTCGTCGGTGTACCCAAGATTTTTCAGATCCTTTGTTGTCATTCCGTCTTGTGGGTCTACGCACCCGCCTCTGACAGATTGACCCATTTGCACTTAAACAAAGGGACCTTAAAATCATGTCCGTAGTCAAGTTCCCATATGTCCACTATGTAACCATAATATGTGTCCTTTCCCTCTCGGTTGTTGCATCAAAGCGGACACCGCTGTTTTGGTTGGTGCTCTTTTGATCTTGGTCGATCGTGTAAAATGTATTCCCATTTATCTCGTATCCTTTCCAAATCAATATAGTCAAAGATGGTCCCTGGATAACAAGTACAGCTCATCACAAACAGTGTTGTCACCTCGTCGTGCTTCCAACCAAGCTGCTGAAAGTCTGATGTGTTCACATGTAATCCGATCGTCGCACGACTCTCGGGTGTTTGGGCGCAGAATGTTCTTGTGTTCATCGACATACGGGTCACCAAGGTAGAGTTACGTAGAAGCGTGTGTAGTGTGCTTGAGACCAAGAATATCCGTCCTCGCATATTATTGAGTCCCTTCCAAGCGTGCCTTTTCGGTCAGTCTCCCCTCATACCGCGATTTAGGGAGACTGTCTTCTTAAGGCCAGGAATGAAGTCGACACAAAACCCGATGACATCCTCTGTTTGATGGCCCATGGATATGCTTCCTTCGGCCTAAGCGATTACGGACATATTTCTTTAGGACTCCATGAACCTCTCAAAGGGGTACATATCGTGTAGAAATATGGGGCCCGAATGACAATCTCGTCAACTAGATGAACTAGGGCGTGCGTCATGATATTGAAGAAGGATGGTGGGAACACCAGCTCAAAGCCCGACAAGACATTGCACCACATCACTCCTTAGCCTTGGTATGATTTCGGATCGATCACCTTACGAGAGATTGCATTGAGGAATGCACATAGCTTCACAATGGCTAATCGGACGTTTTCGGTGAAGCCCCTCAATGCAACCGAAGCGATTGCGTCATAATCACGTGGCGATCATGAGACTTTAGGTTACGAAACTTTTCTCTCGCCATATTTATTATTCCTTTTATATTCGACGAGAAGCCGTCGGGACCTTCATACTAAGCAGGCATTCAAAGAAGATTTCCTTCTCTTCTTTGGTAAGAGCATATTGGCGGGACCTTCATCTTTGCTTTAGAGGCATGCCGTCTTTTTCGTGCAAATGTTGCAGGTCCTCCGTGCTCGAGCTGTATCTTTTGTCTTCCCATACACGCCCAAGAAGCCTAGCAGGTTCACGCAAAGGTTCTTAAATCCGTGCATCACGTCGATCGAAGCGGACCTCTAGGTCTTTCGGTAGGGTAGGTCCCAAAATATAGATTTCTTCTTCCACATGGGTGCGTGTCCCCAGCGTCACTCGGAACAACTAGTCCGCGGGACCCTTTCCAAAGATTACATGTAAATCATTGACCATAGCAAATGCGTGATCACCGATGCGCATGGCGGGCTTCTTCGGTGATCTACCTCGCTTTGAAATGCTTGCCTTTCTTTCGACATTGATGGTTGGTCGGAAGAAATCGGCGATGGCCTGTGTACACATTCTTCCCGCAGCTTGCGGTATATACTATCGATGTCAAGTAAGCAGTGCGTGCATGCGTGGTATCCCTTGTTTATGCATCACGAAGGTTCTTGAGAGCGGGCCAATCATTGATGGTCATGAACAGCAACGCCTTTAGGTTAAATTCCTCCTATTTGTGCTCATCCCACGTACGTACATCGTTTCCATTCCACAGCTGTAAAAGTTCGTCAACTAATGGCCTTAGGTACACATCAATGTCATTGCCGGGTTGCTTAGGGCCTTGGATGAGAAATGGCATCATAATGAACTTCCGCTTCATGCACATCCAAGGAGGAAGGTTATACATACATAGAGTCACGGGCAGTCTTTGTGATTGCTGCTCTGCTCCCGAAAGGATTAATGCCATCCGCGCTTAAAGCAAACCATACGTTCCTTGGCTCACTTGCAAACTCATCTCGATTACTTTATCTCGATTTTTCTCCACTGCGACCCGTCGTGGGTGCTCTCAACTTCCGTCTTTCTTACGGTCCTCAACGTGCCATCGCATCAACTTGGCATGCTCTCCATTTCGAGCAGACGTTTCAACCGTGGTATTATAGGAGCATACCACATCACCTTCGTAGGAACCCTCTTCTGGGGGCTCGCCGTCAACATCACCGAGGTCATCTCGTGCGATCTTATACCGTAATGCACCACATACCGGGCATGCGTTCAGATCCTTATGCGCATCGTGGTAGAGGATGCGATCATTAGGGCATGCATGTATCTTTCGCACCTCCAATCCTAGAGGGCATCGACCTTCTTTGCTGCGTATGTCTTTGTCGGGCAATTCGTTATCCTTTGGAAGCTTCTTCTTCAATATTTTCAGTAGCTTCTCAAATCCTTGGTTAGGCACAACATTCTCTGCCTTCCACTGCAGCAATTCCAGTATGTTACCGAGCTTTGTGTTGCCATCTTCGCAATTGGGGTACAACCCTTTTTTGTGGTCCTCTAACATGCGATCGAACTTCAGCTTCTCCTTTTGACTTTCGCATTGCGTCCTTGCATCGACAATGACCCGGCGGAGATCATCATCATCGGGCACATCGTCTGGTTCCTCTTGATCTTGCAGCTTAGCCCGTTGCGGCATCATCGTGCACATCGTCGGTTCCTCTTGATCTTGATAGCATCACGTATTCGGGGGCACATAGTTGTCATCGTACGCTTCTTCTTCGCCATCTTCCATCATAACCCCTATTTCTCCATGCCTCGTCCAAACATTATAGTGTGGCATGAAACCCTTGTAAAGCAGGTGGGTGTGGAGGATTTTCCGGTCAGAGTAAGACTTCGTATTCCCACATATAGGGCATGGACAACACATAAAACCATTCTGCTTGTTTACCTCAGCCACTTCGAGAAAATCATGCACGCCCTTAATGTACTCGGAGGTGTGTCTTGAACCGTACATCCATTGCCGGTTCATCTGTGTGCATTACATATAATTAAGTGTGTCAAAAATCATTATAGAACATCATGAATAGATAATTAAGTGACCAAATTAATAGAAGTTCATCATCACATTAAAACCAAAGTACATACATAGTTCTCATCTAACAACATAAAGCTCTGCAGAGCATCTAAATTAATTAAACCATACACTGAAACTATGTAAAACATTTCAATGCGAAAACAAATGCGATCATAATCGCAACCAATGTAACAACTGATCCAACGGCATAATGATACCAAGCCTCGGTATGAATGGCATATTTTCTAATCTTTCTAATCTTCAAGCGCATTGCATCCATCTTGATCTTGTGATCATCGACGACATCCGCAACATGCAACTCCAATATCATCTTCTCCTCCTCAATTTTTCTAATTTTTTCCTTTAACAAATTGTTTTCTTCTTCAACTAAATTTAACCTCTTGACAATAGGGTGGGTTGGAATTTCCGGTTCAACAACCTCCTAGATAAATAAAATCTATGTCACGTTGGTCGGCATAATTGTCATAAACAATAAATGAACCAATAATTATGAAAAGATAATATATACCACATCCGAATCATAGACATGACGAGGGCCGACGGGGGCGGATACCAAAACCATCACACTATATAAGATGCAATAATAAAAGTAAGAAAATTATACAAGTATCTATCTAAACATACAAGTAAGAATATTTTTCCTTTCAGAAAGAAGATAAGAACAAGAGGCTCACCACGGTGGTGCCGGCGATGAGATCGGTGCGGGTGATCGACGATGTTGAAGATGGGGACGGGGCGTGACGGACCGCTAAACCTAGACAAATATTGAGGAATATGGAGCTTGGCGGTCGAGCTTGGAGAGGAGAAACCTTAAGTAGTGTGGCTAGGGCATTCCATCGAACACCTTGTGTGCATAGGAGGTGAGCTAGAGCACCACCAAGCCCTCTCCCCCTCGGCCAGAAAAAATAGAGCAGTGTGCTCTGCTCTTGCGCGAGGGGGTATATATAGGCACCACCATTGGTCCCGGTTGGTCGCATGAACCGGGACTAAAGGGTTGCCTTTGGTCCCCGTTCGTGCCACCATGGGACCAATGGTGGTGGGCAAGAGCGAGGCCCATTGGTCCCGGTTCGCCCCACCAACCGGGACCAAAAGGTCGAGACGAACCGGGACCAATGGCCCACGTGGCCCGGCCGCCCCAGGGCTCCTGAACGGGTCCAATGCCCCATTGGTCCCGGTTACGATTGAACAGGACTAATGGGCTAGACCGGCCTAGACCATTGCCCCCTTTTCTACTAGTGTATTGTGCCCTCCGTGTCGCGCAAGCGTGAGGGATTCCTGCTGTAAGGTTTGCAATATGTTTATGATTTGCTTATGGTGGGTGGCGTGAGTGACAGAAGCACAGACCCGAGTAAGTAGGTTGTTTGCATATGGGATAAAGGGGACTTGATACTTTAATGCTATGGTTGGGTTTTACCTTAATGAATCTTTAGTAGTTGCGGATGTTTGCTAGAGTTCCAATCATAAGTGCATATGATCCAAGTAGAGAAAGTATGTTAGCTTATGCCTCTCCCTCAAATAGAATTGCAATAGTGATTACCGGTCTAGTAATGTAGTCAATTGCTTAGGGACAATTCTACAACTCCTACCACCACTTTTCCACACTCGCTATATTTACTTTATTGCATCTTTATCTAAATAGCCCCTACTTTTTATTTACGTGTTCTTTATTATCTTGCAAACCTATCCTTTCACACCTACAAAGTACCTCTAGTTTCATACTTGTTCTAGGTAAAGCGAATGTTAAGCGTGTGTATAATCGTATCAGTGGCCGATAGGACTTGAGAGAGTATTTGTTCTACCTTTAGCTCCTCGTTGGGTTCGACACTCTTACTTATCGAAGGAGGCTAAAACTATCCCGTATACTTGCGGGTTATCAGTCTCGCTCTTCTCGCACATGCGCGCCGTGGCGCGCGTCAAGCCCGACCTCTCCGTCTTCAACATCGCGCTCAACGCGTACGGGCAGCTTGACCTCGCGCGCGATGCCTACCGGCTCTTTTGGTCCATGCGTCGGGCCGGGGTGCCGCCAACGGAGGGAGGTGGTAGCAGGGTGTACCTACACTTGTCGTAGAGGACGGTGAAGCCGCCGGGTCGCAGAGGTCAGCCCTTCCTCCACTCCCCCGCCGCCGCTGCGTGGCCCGGTGCAGGATCAGCCGAGGATGTTGCCTCTCTCGCGGTCCTCAGATCCGGCAACATTGAGGGAGAGAAACGATCCCCGTCAGCGCCGTTTGTGAGAGAAGCAGCGAGCTCACCCCCACCCTCACTTGCTTCTCCCTCGTTCGTCAAGGAAACATGGCACCCATCATATCGCGGCCACCCCGCCCACCCGTTCATGCAAGGAGGTCTCCGTGAGATTTGGGGTGGCTAAGAGAGGAGTAAAGGAGAGGCGTTGCATGCACCTGGGGACTGAAAGTGGAGACTGAGGAAAGAGAAGGATAGGCGTTTCTCTCTTTGGAGCGCAGTAGTACACCAACCACCACAGTACAACACTAGTAGTACATCGCACGAAGCAAACAACCTCATAGCCTAGTAGTACAATACCTGCAACAGCACATCGTGCGTCGTTTCCTATCCTATGTGGACATGCCGAGGGAGCGCTCATTGCGTGTACCTTAATGTGTTTGATGGGCCCTGAAACCCGCATTTCTGTTGGTTTTTATCTTATTAGGGGACGGGATAAGCGTCTTTCTAAACCCGCAGGGCTACACCCCTCGCTCATTCGCTTGAGCCGTCCCGCACAGGGCACAGTCGCACACCACACAACACACAGGACACACACAATCCTAAACCTAAACCTAGTCCTTCTGCCACCGCCTGAGCTCGATCCCATCTCGCGCGCTGCACGACCACCTTTTGTGCCATCGAGCCGCCTCCCTCCACTTCTTCTCCACCGTGCCGCCTCCCTTCAAAAACCCTCCACGCGTCCTGCAATATGAAGAAAGGGCGCCACCACCAGTGACGAACTCAGTGGTGGCGTCTACCGTGGCCCCCGAGGGCTTTCCAATCCGATCCCCAAGCCTCCATCCAACTTCAACGTCCGCAAGAAGTTAAAGACGAGGTGAGAAGCCCAATCTTGTATTATATGCTCGTGGGGACGGGTTCCCCATGGGTTTAGAAAACCCGACGGGTTTAGGGGACAGGCAAAAAACTAGCCCCGTGCACGATAACGGAGACGAGAACGGGTTTGCGATTTTCTCATGGGATGGGTTTGGGCAAGCAAAACCCGGTGGGTTTCGTCCCCTTTGCCATCTTGAGGGACAACACAAGAAAGTTAAGAGCATTTACAACTAGACCTCTCAAACCATCCCTCATACGCCCGCAAACGTGCCCAGTCAGTGACCGGACAGAAGAGAGAAGAAAAAACGTGATCCAACCGGACCCCTCATATCATTCCTATACGCCCGGGCTGTCCGTGAACCCTCATATCCATCTCAAATATGAAGAGGATATGAGGGCTCGCGGACGCGTCCGGGCAGTCCACCACATAGGACGCGGCCCTACCCCAGACCATCTTTTCTTTTTCTTTATTCTTTTTTTCGAAAAAACTTCCAATCTATTCATCTTCAATCATGGTTGTACAACGGACACTAGAAATAATAAAAATTACATCCAGAACCGTAGACCACCTAGCGGCGACTACAAGCATCGAAGCGAGAGAAGGCCATTGTCATCACCCTCCTCGACAGTAGCTGGGCAAACATTGTTGTAGTAGACGGTTGGGAAGTCGTCGTCTTTGAGGCCCCATGGAACCAACTCACCAAAACAGCAACCGCCCAGACGAAGAGTGTAGATCAAAAGGATCCGACTGAAGACACACGAGCGAAGGCGAACAACGAGCAGATCCGAGCAAATCCACCAAAGACAAATCTGCGGAGACACACCTCCACACGCCCACCGATGATGCTACACACATCACGGAGCGGGACTAGCGGGAGACCTTTATTCCATCTTGAGGAGCCGCGCCGTCTCGCCTTCTGACCAGAACACAAACCCTAACAAAGTTCGAAAAAAGATATGAAAGCGGAGCCCTCCCACCGGCAAGGGCCGAGATCCACTCCGCCTCCATGGTCCTAAGGCCACCGGAGACGGGACGGACCGACGCCGGCGCCGGTGGGAGGCAAAGAACCCTAGTTTTGGGGAGGCGGCGGCTGGGTACGAGAGGGATCTTTTTCTTTATTCGTTCTTTTATTTCTCTCTCCTCGTCTCTCTCTTCGTCTCCACCAATCACGTGTTAAGTGACTGAACATATGAGGAGAAAATTGAGTAGTGTGGCTGCGCGGATGGATAAATGAGGGCTCAAAGCGCGCGTGTCCGCAGGCGTTTAAAGGGTCATATTTTGCTATGTCCGGTTGTAGATGCTCTAAGACTGAGAGGGAGGTAGGTGGCTGCCCATGGGGGCTGGAGTGGCGGCAGTGGGCGTAGTAACCAGTTCGATCGAAAAACTAGCACAGTCGGTCTCAGCACAGGATTCAGGAATCCAGCCCTGTTACTAGGAAGACAGCACAGATCCAACGAGCTTTTCAACTTCCTCTGTTTGTGCCTCCATCTTTTCTTCTTGTCCACGCTCTCATCCAAAAAGGTTTGCAGTTTGCACATCAAACACACACATAAACTATTCACTTAGAAACGCAAACCAACAGCTTGAGGCCTTGTACAATAAAAGATGCTTAGGGAGGTGTTTAAAAAAATAAGCCGAGTTTTTCTGAAACACCGGTGCCTATTTCTACAGAAGAGATGCTTACTTAAGCTCTATCATGTACAAATAAGCACCGATGCTTAAGGAATGCCTGGTTTATTTCTCTAAGCACCTCCCCTAAGCACCTTGCATTGTACTCCCTCCGTTCGGAATTACTTGTCGCAGAAATGGATGTATCTAGACGTATTTTAGTTCTAGATACATCCATTTTCGAGACAAGTAATTCCGAACGGAGGGAGTACAAAGCCTGATGAGGTCCAAGCAAGCAACCACGGCAACAGCTAGTGCAGACAGAAAGACAAGAGGGTGCTCACAGTTAAGTAAGATGCACGTAGCACCACAAATCTCTTTATGACTTCTTACATCGACAAGATTTGGGGGAAAAAAGCAAGTTACAGCACCTACAAGATGCACTAGGGGATGGATGGATGGATGGTAAACAACTCCACCACTCCTCTAGGGAGGGAGGGTGGTTCCAGGGAGCCAAGTACACGTTGCATACAAGAGCAAAGGCCTAACAGGGTAGTTTCAGCTTACATCCTCTACTGCTGCTGCGAGGGGCGGTAGCCGAACCCGCCGCCGTAGCTCAGGTAGCCTCCAGACGAAGCGGCAGGCTGAGGCTGCTGCGCCGCCGCGCCGCCGCCGTAGGGCGCGTACCCACCCGCCGTGGATGGCTGCGCGCCGGGGCCGCCATACACAACCTTATACTGGGGTATGTTGTTGTACGACGCGGCGGCGGCGGCTGCTGCTGATCCTGGGTTGTACTGGTATGGCTTTGGGGCGGCGGCCCGGTACTGCTCGCCGCCGCCGCCGTAGGCGGCATAGGTGGCCGCGTCATACGCTGCGGCAGGCGGCGGCGCATAGTGGTACCGGTCGGCGGCGACCCCGAACCTGTCGGGGTAGGCGGGCACCGGCGGAGGGGCGCGCTGCTGCCATGTACCGACTGGAGCTGCGGGTCTGCGGGGAGCTGCCACAGTGGGCCTCCGAGGAGCTGAAGTGCCACTACCAGAGACCCGCTGCTTCTTAGCGTAGTTGCGGTTAGCAGAACCCGATGGCCTTTTCGCGCCCTTTGGTTTCAGCTCGTTGATGCGTTTCTGGAGAGGTCCAAGTGGACACTCCTTCTGGAGCTTGTACTCCTCGATGCACTTGATTATGGCCCTCAATGCAACTAGCTCGCGGTTCTTCAAGTCATCCTGCACATGTTTTTTTTTTACCAAATCACACACAATTAGCTCAAAATTCTCAACATAAACGGAAACTGGATACGATGACAGGAAAACTAAACATGAAACTATTCAAGCACAGAAAGCAATAATAGACAACGATCCACCATGTACATTAACCACTCTGGATTCTGAAACAAGGGAATGACATGAGGCAGTTGGGTGCTATACAACCTAATAATTCAGTCCTGTATCATTGACAGATAGCAGCACCATGTAAGCAGATTATAAAGTAATTTCCCACCAGCCTCAACGGAAGTTTTTTTGGGGCTAAATACAACAGCAGATTTCTCAATTATGACTTCTCAATTTAAATGTGCCCAAGATTACTGATAACTCGTGCATACGAAATACATCCTGATACATCAACATGAACAATCCTTATAGCAAGAAAATAAAGAAGAGTATTTTAACAGTGAATTCCCAAAGCAAGAAGTGTGGAGTTGATAAATCCTGCGCTACTAATAACTAACATGTGTTGGAAAATAATCAACGTGTCAAAAAGTAAGTAGAGAGAACAGACCACTGAAGGAGTTGCACCAGCATCCCCCTTATTGTTAAGTGAGCCTTTTATCTCATCTACATATGCCTTCAAGAGTGGAGCAGGAGGAAAAGCCTCTGACAGCCCAAAGGCTTGTATGAATTGAACTGCATCAATTTGCCTGTGTTTCTTAATCAACTCCTCAATAACACCTGCAGAACAAATGATCAGCAGTAGGACCATAGAATACCGCATTTATACATAACGTCTACGGTATTCACATAGTAGTAAGCTATTTATTCCATAGATGGTTGTGGGGCCTAGCAGTAAATCATGACCGGCACCAGCCTGGTAAATTAAGGGATGATAATGCCTTGCGGCATTCTGAGTGGATACCAACCTGGTATTCTCTCAGTCAAACCAAGAGAGCGACATAGCTCAGCAGTCTGCTTGCGACGAGAAATGGCAACTACAATCTTGTATAGTTCATCTTCGTCAAGCACCAAATCAACATTAAAAGTTGTAAGAAGCTGCAGGAATGCATGTGCTTCCAATGAGTAGCCATCAGAAGCATCAAGGTCAACCTCAGCTATCTTACTCTTCCACTCATTGGCAATTGCCTTGGCTTGCTCCATAATTTCAGAGCTCCAAGGGTGTTTGCCACCCGGCTCCTTCATTCCTATTGAATGTGCTAGAGCCTCCATCAAAACAATACAGCTTCTGCGCTGCCCCTGAGCGGAGTAATTTTTATCCCCAGGCAGTTGGTCTGGGAAAAAACCCTCCAAGGAATCAAGTACAAAGCGCGCAGGGTCAGTTGCACATTTTAGTGCAACACAAAGTTCATCACGAAAGCCAGCAAGTTTTTTTGAATTTTCTGAAATATATTTCAGAAGGCCTTTAGCGTCCATCTGCTCACAGAGTTCCTTCAGTGCAGGGCGCGGCTTAACCTCAACTGGTGAAGGTTCAGATGGCTTGCCCGACCCTTTAGCAGAGTTATGCTCGTCTGAAGGGAGCGATGCATTGGTGTCGTCGGTTGGGGTTTTTACCTTTTTGTCTTTGCTTCCATTGGCATCAAGTATCTCAGAAAGCTCGACATTATATTTTTTGCGCACCTCTGCTAGGGTAGAGACGGCAGCATCCTTCAGCTCCTGAAGCTTGTTCACAGAAGCACGCTCTTTTGCAGAAAGATCAGCTTCTTTCTCAGCAATCAGCCTACGACCTCCAGCTTTCTGTTCTTCTAATGCCTTCTGCTTTTCTTCCAGTTCATCACACTTGCTTCTGTATGACTTCTCAAGGTTCAGGAAATGTACTTTGATATCTTCCCACTGGATGCCACTTTGCAATTGTAGGGATGCTTCTGTGTGGGACTTCAGCTTGCCAAATACTTCAGTAAGTTGTTCTAGCAACGCCACCGTTGTTGACTCCGAACCGCCAGAGATGTGAGAAGCAGCTTCAGTCGCCATTTGCAACCAAAACAATGACAAACTGTAGACATACAGTATTAGATCCCAACATCTAAAACGAGCAGTATTATAAGTAGTAACCTATGACAAATGTATTAAGCATGCATTAGCAATGTGAAGACAAGTGCAAAATAGAAACCACGGACAGATAAAGAAGTTAGTAATACACACAACCTAGTGCGGTCAAGAGAGTACAAAAAAGGGGAAAAGTTCAGAACAACTAGGCACCAAAAGAAAGACCATGTTTGGCTTATCTGAGATGTACTCCTACTAGGAAACCCATTGGAAAGAACATGTGACATAACATAAGCGATGGACTAATGAGAACTCGAGCAGTGCTCGGATGGCTAGCAGCATGCCTGCCCACCCTTGTTCGAGCCACAGCCTCCGCAGGCGCTTTCCACTACTTGCTAATAAAACAAAGTGTCCATGGGTCAAATTTTCTTTAAAGTGATGGACCAAAGATAATCAGAACAAACGAATGTCGCAAACCCAACCCCTTTGATTCACCCCGACATGCTCACACTCTTGAAGAATTTCTGATTTTGTCAGTGTAGGAAAGAACACCTGCAATGAACAACAACCCACACACCCCGCCTAACCAACAAGAACAAATCCAATTGAATTATAGGCTCCCTGCTACACACAACTTCAGAACTTCCCAACAAGAACAAACCCCGTTGAATTCAAACAAGATCGTTGACCCTATTCAGACCTCGACCTATTTGCAAATTCGGATTGGCTACTTATCCTCAGGGGGCGGATCTAGATGGCGTGCGCCGAGAAATAGCGAAGGCCTCCTCCCAATCGGGAGGGATTTAACCAGGGGAATCGCTGGATGGAAACGACCTGGCTCATACCTCAGGCAAAGGAGACCCGACGGCCCGAGACCGGGGAGGGACGCGGCGGAGACGGCAGGGGCGCGACGTTACGGCGGGGAATAACGGGGGACGGCGACACGGGCGAGAGGCCGCAGGCGGGAGCGGGGGCGCCTGGGGTACGGCGCGGCGGCGGCGGAACGGCGATGGTGGTGGCGACGACGGACGAGACGGAGATTTAGGGTTAGCGAGCCTGTGGTCGAGAAGGTAGCCTGTGCGACGTGGGGATTACTGCGCCAGCGACTTATGGGCCGTTCGATGGGAGAAGGATGGGCGAGATCCGGCGCCAGGGCGGTGCTGCTGGCTTATTTGTGGAAGGCCCCCTGCCGCTTTTGTGTACTGGTCCTTGTGTTTTGCAGGATAGAGCAAGGGGGGCCAAAACTTTATTCCTAATTCAGTTCATTGCAAAGGTGGGCAACAGGCCGGCCCAGGCATGACACGGCACACGGAGGCCCGTTTATAAGCGGGTCGTGTCGTGTTGGCACACGGGTCTTATCTCCGGGGGACACGCCTACCCATTAACTAAACGTGAATCATGGGTTGACACGGTTATGGCAATGGTTTATGCGGTTTCCCTTTCAGTCTTGTAGTTAATGAGGAAAAACTTGAGAGCTTCACATCCACGAGAGGGATTCGGCAGGGAGATTTTATCTCCCCTTACCTATTCTTGATAGCAGCAGAGGGCCTTTCGTGCCTCCTGAAATCCAGTTCTCAGTCATCTATGCAAGGTATTAAGGTGCCGCCCACGGCTCCTGCCGTTAACCATCTTTTGTTTGCTGATGACAGCATGTTGCTTTTTAAGGCTAGTGTGGAGGGTGCAGAACATGTATCAAACCTGCTGAACTATTATTGTAGTGCTTCAGGTCAAAGAATTAATAATGGGAAATCATCCATCTTCTTCAGTAAAGGATGCCCCCAGAATGTAAGAGATGGAATCAAGAACCAGTTACAGGTGCAAAATGAGACTCTTAGTGAACGATGTTTGGGCATGCCAACTGATGTGGGCCACTCAAAGAATAACTTTCAAATATTTGCGTGACAGAGTCTGGGAAAAAGTAAAGCGATGGATGAAGAAGTTATTGTCTATGACAAGGAAGGAGGTTCTCATAAAATCAGTGGCTCAGGCAATTACAGTCTACTTTATGGCTTGTTTCAGACTACCTACAGGCATATATGAAAGTTTTACTTCAATAATACGATAGTTCTGGAGGGGGGGTAAGAGAGGAAAACGCAAGCGGCATGAGTTGCGTGGGACATTATGACCATGCCGAAATACATGAGGGGGCTAGGTTTCCGTGATTTGCAGTTGTTCAACCTTGCACTCCTGTCAAGACAAGCATGGAGGGTCAATGCCGATCCGAGTTCATTGAGTGCAAGGATATTGAAAGCTGTATACTTCCCACATGTTTCACTATTGGATGCAGAGCTGGGATCTCACCCTCCTAGATTGGGAGGGCAATCCTAGATGTGAGATATGTTATGGCACAAGGGCTGATTAGAAGGATTGGAGATGGTGAGTCTACTAATATTTGGGCACATAACTGAATACCAAGGGAAAGCTACAGGAGACCAGTTAATTCGCTGAATGAAGAGCCTCCTCAGTTTGTGTCTAGATTGATTGAACCATCCACAGGGTCATGGAGCACAGAGCTTGTCTGTTCAGTTTTTTACATAGTTCGATGTTGAGGCAATACTAAAGATACCTCTGTGTTGGGGAACGTAGCAGAAATTCAAAATTTTCTACGCATCACCAAGATCAATCTATGGAGTAATCTAGCAACGAGGGGAAGGAGAGTGCATCTACATACCCTTGTAGATCGCTAAGCGGAAGCGTTCAAGTGAACGGGGTTGATGGAGTCGTACTCGTCGTGATCCAAATCACCGATGATCCTAGTGCGAGCAGACGGCACCTCGCGTTCAACACACATGCAGCCGGTGGCGTCTCCCATGCCTTGATCCGGCAAGGAGAGAGGAAGAGGTTGGGAAGACTCCGTCCAGCAGCAAGACGACGGCGTGGTGGTGGTGGAGGGCGTGGCAGTCTGCGAGGCTTCGCCAAGCACCGCGGAGAGGAGGAGTACTTGGGAGAGGGAGGGCTGCGCCGAGAACTTGGGGTGTGGCCGCCCCACCCTCCACTATTTATAGGTGGGGAGAGAGGGGGCCGGCCCCCTTAGATCTCATCTAGGGTTGGGGCGGCGGCCAAGGGGGGGAGGAGTGCCTCCCAAGTCAAGTGGGCCCTTCCCCTTAGGGTTTCCCCTCTCCCATGTGCATGGGCCTTGGGGGGGGGGGCTGGTGCCCCTGGCCCATTAAGGCTAGGGCGCCCCCTTATAGCCCATGCTGCTGTATTGGACGTGGTGGAACATTTTCCGGACCTCCGGACCCCTCCGGAATCCTCCGGAACCTTCTGGAAGCTTCCCGGTACAATACCAGAAAAAACCAAACTTTTCCCGGAACCTGAACAACAACTTTCCATATATAAATCTTTACCTCCGGACCATTCCGGAACTCCTCACGATGTCCGGTATCTCATCCGGGACTCCTAACAACATTCGGTAACCACATACAAACTTCCTTAATAACCCTAGCATCATCGAACCTTGAGTGTGTAGACCCTACGGGTTCGGGAGACACGTAGACATGACCGAGACAACTCTCCGGCCAATAACCAACAGCGGGATCTGGATACCCATGTTGGATCCCACATGTTCCACGATGATCTCATCGGATGAACCACGATGTCGAGGATTCAATCAATCCCGTATTCAATTCCCTTTGTCTAGCGGTATGGTACTTGCCCGAGATTCGATCGTCGGTATCTCGATAACTTGTTCAATCTCGTTACCGGCAAGTCTCTTTACTCGTTCCGTAACACATCATCCCGTGATCAACCCCTTGGTCACATTGTGCACATATGATGATGTCCTACCGAGTGGGCCCAGAGATACCTCTCCCACACGGAGTGACAAATCGATCTCGATTCGTGCAACCCAATGAGACACTTTCGGAGATACATGTAGTGCACCTTTATAGCCACCCGATTCGTTGTGGCGTTTGGTACACCCAAAGCATTCCTACGGCATCCGGGAGTTGCACAATCTCATGGTCTAAGGAAATGATACTTGACATTAGAAAAGCTTTAGCATATGAACTACACGATCTTTGTGCTAGACTTAGGATTGGG
Source organism: Aegilops speltoides (assembly GCA_021437245.1). NCBI lineage: Eukaryota > Viridiplantae > Streptophyta > Magnoliopsida > Poales > Poaceae > Aegilops > Aegilops speltoides. The sequence continues at coordinate 41,337 of JAHHZJ010000365.1, forward strand.
TCTTTGTCCATCACATCATTCTCCTAGTGATGTGATCCCGTTATCAACGACATCCAATGTCCATGGTCAGGAAACCATAACCATCTATTGATCAACGAGCTAGTCTACTAGAGGCTTACTAGGGACATGGTGTTGTCTATGTATCCACACATGTATCTGAGTTTCCTATCAATACAATTATAGCATGGATAATAAACGATTACCATGAACAAGGAAATATAATAATAATAACTAATTTATTATTGCCTCTAGGGCATATTTCCAACAGTCTCCCACTTGCACTAGAGTCGATAATCTAGTTCACATCGTCATGTGATTAACACTCACAGGTCACACCGCCATGTGAGTAACATCCAAAGAGTGTACTAGTGTCACTAAACTAGTTCACATCATCACGTGATTAAGACTCAATGAGTTCTGGGGTTTGATCATGTTTTGCTTGTGAGAGAGGTTTTAGTCAACGGGTCTGCAACATTCAGATCCGTATGTACTTCACAAATCTCTAGGTCATATTGTAAATGCTTCTTCCACGCTCCACTTGGAGCTATTCCAAATGGTTGCTCCACTATCGATCCGGTTTGCTACTCGAGTCATTCGGATAGGTGTTAAAGCTTGCATCGGCGTAACCCTTTACGCCGAACTCTTTATCACCTCCATAATTGAGAAACATGTCCTTATTACTCCAAGGACAATTTTGACCATTGTCGGTGATCCACTCCTTGATCACCTTTGTACCCTCTTCGGACATGTGGCAAGGCACACATCAAAGCGGTACTCAAAGCATGGCATACCGTATAGAGCCTATGACAAAAGCATAGGGGCGACCTTCGTCCTTCCTCTTTCTTCGTCGTGGGTGAGCTTTAAGTCTTAACTTCATACCTTACAACTCGAGCAAGAACTCCTTCTTTGGTGATCCATCTTGAACACCTTCAAGATCTTGTCAAAATACGTGCTCATTTGAAAGTACCATTAAGCGTTTTGATCTATCCTCATAGATCTTGATGCTCAATGTTCAAGCAGCTTAATCAGGTTTTCTATTGAAAAACACTTTTCAAATAACCCTATATGCTTTCCATAAATTCTACATCATTTCTGATCCACAATATGTCAACAACATATACTCATAAGAAATTCTATAGTGCTCCCACTCACTTCTTTGGAAATACAAGTTTCTCATAAACTTTCTACAAACCCAAAATCTTTGATCATTCCATCAAAGCACATATTCTGACTCCGAGATGCTTGCTCTAGTCCATGGAAGGATCGCTGGAGCTATCATACCTTTTAGCATCCTTAGGATCGACAAAACCTTTCTCGATTGTATCACATACAACCTTTCCTTACTTAAACCGGTAAGGAAACTCGTTTTGACATCCATCGCAGATTTCATAAATGCACTAATGCTAACATGATTAAGCGGACTTAAGCATCGCTACGGATGAGAAAATCTCATCGTAGTCAACTCCTTGAACTTGTGAAAACTCTTTGCCACAAGTCGAGCTTCATAGATGGTGACATTACCGCCCACGTCCGTCTTCTTCTTAAAGATCCATTTATCTCAATGGCTTGCCGATCATCGAGCAAGTCCACCGAGGGAGTCTGGACTAGGGGTGTCGAACAGCGGACTATCATTATCCGCCGGACTCCAAGACTACGAAGATAGAAGATTGAAGACTCGGCTCGTGTCCAGGAAGGTACTTTCCTTGGCGTGGAAGGCAAGCTTGGCGATCTGGATATGTAGATCTCCTACCATTGTAACCGACTCTGTGTAACCCTAGCCTCTTGATTGTCTATATAAACCGAGAGGGCTTTAGTCCGTAGGACAACATACATTACAACAATCATACCATAGGCTAGCTTCTAGGGTTTAGCCTCCTTGATCTCGTGGTAGATCTACTCTTGTACTACCCACATCATCAATATTAATCAAGCGGGGCGTAGGGTTTTACCTCCATCGAGAGGGCCCGAACACAGGTAAAAGCTCTTGTGTCCCTTGTCTCCTGTTACCATCCGCCTAGACGCATAGTTCGGGACCCCCTACCGAGATCCGCGGTTTGACACCGACATTGGTGCTTTCATTGAGAGTTCCTGCGTGTCGTCACCGATAGTCTTGATGGCATCTTCAACCAACAACGCTGTCTGGGTGAGACTTTTCTCCCGGACAGATCTTTGTATTCGGCGGCTTTGCTGCGGGCAATTCTCTTGGCCATCTGGAGCAGATCGAAGCTTCGCCCCGGCGTCAGTCGATTCGAAGCTTAAACTTCACGGCCGATATCGCGGAGACTTGATCTTGACGGACTCGAACCACACCAGCGCCGCCGCTGCGACGATGGGCATGATATAGCTCTGCCACGGACGATGCCTTGGTAGCCACACTCGGATCCGCTTGACCATTAGCGAGCCGATCGCCCATATCGAGGCGGTGGGTAGAGCGCGCCACAGGGGCTTCAACATCCACGGCGATGGGCGAACACGATCTTGTCCCTGCGAAACCCGTGATTCCGAGGCGGACTCCTTGCGGACTCGAACCTCCGCGCCCTACCAATTGATCTGGTTAGGCGCGGTTATGGAATTCACCGCCATGGACATTTTCCAACACTCGCCTTTTGGCGATATTCGAATTCATGAAGCATCTCTCGCTATCGGGAGAATCTGGCGGACTATGGCGGGGCGGTTGGAGTTCTGGACGATGGAGAAATTGAGCCCACCCACCACCCACTTTGTAGCCACCGCCGAGGATCTAACCGACATGCTAGACTACGACTCCGGCGACATCGGCGCTATGGACGGCGATGCCGGAGGCGAACAGAACCAGCGCCTACTGAGGCACTGGAAGACCACCTCGTCATCGACATATACATGGTGGACACCCCAAAAGATGGGGATGGCGAAGAAGTAGCGGAGGCAGATTCTAAAGAAGCAGCCCAAGCGCCCGGCGTCGTGGCGCCGCTCTAAATCCCGCCACAAGCAAGAATGGAGATTCCGGCACGGAGACAATAACACTCCGGAGAGTGCCGAAGACAATCCTCCGGCCAAGACTCGGCGCGAGGAGGGCAAGCAAGCCCTCACGGCAGGCGGCGGGCGAAGGGTTGAGGATGATAACTATATGCCTCCCTCGAAGACGAAGCAAGCCTCAGCGATGATGAATTAAATCGTACCTAAGATCCCGTCGAACAAGAGCGCTTCAAGCGCGAGCTCATAGCTGCTCCCGATTAGAGGAGGAAGCATACATACCTTCATCACCGGTACACGACATGGTTGACCGACCACCCGTGGTCATGACAGAGGCATCCAGCACCCAGCCAAGTCCGTACCCTCGCATCGCTCCAAGAGTACAAGTTAAGAGGGAACGCGGACTGCGAGATATATTGGAGGACAAGGCAAGACAATCCAGATCCATCTACGGATCACGTGGGCGCCCACTACCCACAGCGAATACCGTCGCGCCGGACATAACAATCCCGGCGGGCGAACATAGCGAGCATAGCGCTCTCGAGCTGCGTCGTGATATTTCCCAATCTGAGGACGCGCACACCCTCTATGCTTCACTGACGAAGTAATGGATCATCAGATCCCCGAAGGGTTTAAACCCGTAAACATCGAATCCTACGATGGCACAACAGACCCCGCAGTTTGGATCGAAGACTATCTTCTCCATATTCATATGGCCCGCGGTGATGACCTCCATGCCATCAAGTATCTCCCACTCAAGCTTAAAGGACCAGCTCGGCATTGGCTTAACAGCTTGCCCGCAGAGTCAATTGGATGTTGGGAAGACCTGGAGGCCGCATTCCTTGATAACTTCCAAGGCACGTATGTGCGACCACTAGACGCCGATGACCTAAGCCACATCATTCAGCGAGCCAGACGAATCGGCGGACAATTACAGACACGGTTCTTGACAAAGAAAAACCAAATCGTCGATTGTCCGGATCAGAGGCCCTTGCAGCCTTCAAACATAACATCCGGGACGAATGGCTAGCCCGGCACAGGGCAGGAAAAGCCGAAATCCATGGCAGCCCTCACATCGCTAATGACCCGCTTACGTGCGGGAGAGGACAGTAGCTAGCCCGCAACAACAATCACCGTAAAAATTCGGCAGTCCGGATACTAAGGACAACAACGGCAGATTACGTCGAATCAAAAACAAGCGCCGCATTAACGGCGGCGATAAGGAGGATCTGGCGGTCAATGCGGATTCCGAGGCTCTAAACCCGGTCAGCGGAAGAAGCCATTCAAAAGAACCACTCCGGGTCCGTCCAATCTGGACCGAATACTCGACCGTCTATGCCAAATACATGGCACCTCTGAAAAGCCAGCTAACCACACCAATAGAGACTATTGGGTGTTCAAGCAGGCCGGCAAGTTAACTGCCGAAAACAATGACAAGGGGCTAAATAGCGACGACAAGGAAGAGACCCGGCCGCCGAACAATAGAGGATAGAAGGGTTTCCCCCCGCAAGTGCGGACGGTGAATATGATATACGCAACCCATATACCCAAGAGGAGAGAAGCGTGCACTACGGACGTCTACGCGATGGAGCGATCGCCCCAAAGTTCAACCCATGGTCCTCTTGCCCGATCACTTTCGATCGAAGAGACCATCCGACCAGCATACGACATGGCGGATTCGCGCATTGGTTTTAGACCCAATCGTCGATGGGTTCCACGACGAGAGTCTGATGGATGGCGGTAGCAGCTGAACCTGCTTTATCGGGATACAATGCCAAAATGGGCATAGACCCATCAAGGATTAAACCTACAAAGACTACCTTTAAAGGTGTCATCCTGTGAGTGCAAGCCAAGCTACGAGCTCGATCACTGCTGGAAGTGGTCTTGGATCACGGATAACTTCGAAGCGAAGAGTTAATCTTGACATAGTCCCGTTCAGAAGCGGCTATCATGCTCGCTTTCGGACGAACGCGTTTACAAAATTCACGCGGTGCCGCATTATGCATACCTAAAGCTCAAGATGCGGGCCCTCGCGAGTCATCACGGTCAATGGAAATACGGAACGCTCCCTCGAGCGGAGGAACATACAATGCTCTCGCGGCGAAATCTGAGCAGCCTTCTCGGGCAATTCTCAAGTCTGGCGGTTAAAAGGCGGATCTTGCAAAACGCTACCGAGCAATGCCAACCAAGACCACTGGCGCGATCGAGCGCGATAGCAATGCGGCCCCAACCCTCGCCCGCGCATGATCGCAAGAATAACACTCCGCGTACATTACTACGCTTTGGAGATACCATGGGCGCAGGGAAAGGGGCACGATCACAAGGGACCAAGAGTGCGGCTCGACCACACCAGGGGCTCACACTAGCGCCCCCCCCTTGTTTTTATTTTTATTTTTTCTCCTTTCGTGTATACAGGACTCCGTTAACCAGAAGCCCTGTCCGATGGCGAACTCGCCGAACTCATGATGCAACAGTCAGGGACTAAAGAAGGCTGCGACGAACACTCAGGTGGTCTCAATTACGAGCATTAAATTCAATTACATACACCAAGTCTGCAGCTTATCCCTGGAGGGGGACGTGTTTACTTAGTCCAAATCCCTTGCTTACCGCACTATTTGTATCAGTCCGCTCTATTAGCAGACTTTCTTTCATAAATAATGCAGCACGTTTTTATTTGCAATTGCATTACCTTTTATGTATACGTTCATTACATGACGTCTTGCACCCGTACATTTTGGTACGGCCGAATACGCCAGGGGCTTATGTTCCCTAGATTATGGCGTGATTAAGTCCGAACACTTTCACAAGTGCGGCACCCCGAACTTATAGCATTATATGAATCGGCTCCGAATTATGTCTTGGGTCAATAGTTGGGTTTGCGGCTCCCATGTTTTGGTGCCTTACGTTCCGTTCCGTCGGCTAAGGTAGCCTTGGGAGAACCACTGTGATTGCGCCCGGTTGAGCGGGTTAACGCCTCGATGGAAAGCTAAAACCGGCGGCATAATATGGCGAGAGGCTGTCGCATTGTTCGAGAGGTTCTTTCGGGTCATAAAGACTCACGCTGCTTGACGAAGTTCGAATGATGTCCGATGAAGGCGTGGATAGCGCCCGGATTGGTCTTCGAATACCGGGGCTTCACGAAATTTAAAATTATAGAATTCTATGGCTAAGTGAGAGTGTTCAAGCATTATAAGTCCGGTTGCCTTGTTCGTCGTGTTGGCGCCTCCTAGATGGACCCAAAATGGGAACAAGAGTGCTCAAGTTTATCACGAACACCCCAAAGACTCGTGGCTTGAAATTTGAAGCCAACGACTTGCCATCTCTTAGATTTAACAAGCGGCCGCCTGAAGGTAATATTTTAAATTAAACAAGCGTTGCTCATGGCGCATATAAGCGAAGTTTTCAGCGCCAGATAAAAAACAATGAGTTCACTCAAAGATTACATTTCGGGGCACTCATCGCAATATCGCAGGCTCCTTCAGACAACCTTATAATATCGCTCCGGCGTGCGATGCTCCTTGCCCGTGGCGGGGATCCGTGAAGCTTCTCGCATCGGTTTGCCCCATTGCACCTTTATGCGGGCAAGGGCCCGACGAAGCGCCTTCAATACTGGTGAGCGCTTGATGACATCCAGCTGGGGCATGCATCCAACAGCCGCCGACAAGGCCAAAGTAGCTTCTGGCATGGCTGTCGAAGCCACACCGGACTATGAGACCCTTCATGGCCTCCTCGGCTACCTTGTGGAGTTCGACCATTTGCTTAATTGGTGGTCGCTTGGGCAGCCGGATGGCCGGCCTCGGCGTCTTGAGACCGAAGACCATCTCCGTCGAGCTCCCTCCTCGCCACGATAGAATGCGGCGGCATCGGATGCACTACGGCAGATCTGCAAGCGCCTCGAGAGCTCGAATTGGGTAAGTATCCGTAATTTACATTAACATGCTTGCTCTGCATGAAAAACGCCTTACCCGCAGCTATCTTCTTTATATCCTCTACCTCCTGAAGGGCCTTCTGGGCCCCGGCCTTGGCGGACTTGGCACTTTCAAGAGCCGAGGCAAGCTCGGACTCTCGAGTCTTGGAGTCATGCTCCAAACTCTCATGCTTTTCCATGAGAGCCTGGAGCTCTTGCCGAACTTCCGCCACCAGCACCACTTGCTTGTCTCGCTCAGCCCGTTCCGTGGCCGCATTGCGTTCGGCCGCGGACACGGCATCCTTCAGGGCTGCCATCTCCTTAGTGGCCCCTGCAATACACACATTATCCTTGTTAATTTTGTTTGCAACCAAAACCCTTTTCTGTAAGGTACTTATTCAAAGAGGTGTTACTCACCTTCTTTCTCCTCGAGCTGCTTCTTCGCATGGCCGAGCTCTTGCTCGGACCGCTCGAGATCCTTCTTCAAGACGCCGACCTCCGCCGTTAATGCGCGCAGAGGCCAGCAGCGCAGCCTGCAAACCCATATTGACATATTTTTAGCAACCCTGCGTATATCTTGTTAGATCCTTAGTCCGCTTTTCCTTCCGAACCGAACTAAGCATCGAGAACTCTTGTCTATGCGGTATTACATTACACAACTTTAACTTCTTACCTCAAAGCTGTTAGAAGGCTGCTGCAGGCTTCGGTCAGCCCGCTTTTGGCGAGTTGAACCTTCTCAATCACCGCACTCATGACAGTGCGGTGTTCTTCCTCGATGGAAGCGCCTTTAAGTGCCTCCAACAGGTTATCCGGCGCCTCCGGATGGGACGGAGGCCGCCCGGCGTCGTGGTCTGCCCTTCTTTTCGAGGGGCGCTTGCGGACTCTGGAGCCACTGCGGGTTCGGGCAGAGTCCAAGACGAAGTCCGGAGGCTGCTGACAGCACCTCCGGAGCCTCCTCCGATGGGTCCTCTATGGATCCCACCTCGGCGTCCTCGTCGTGGCGTGGGGTAGAGCGTCGGGATGGAATTTACATCCGGCAGCGCCAACGACCCGCTCATCGAGTTGGGAAGATCGTCAGCGGCGGACTACAGGCGAATGCGGCGTTAGAAGGACACTACATGACATACAATATCGGCATATAAATTATCCGAATACTTACGATCTGCCGGACGCTTTGGCCCTTGAGGCCACTCATCTCGCCATAGCGTTGATGTTGGCGAAACCGTCCGGGGATAGTTCTCCTCCTCTTGGACCCTTGGCCTCCCGGTTGGGGAAGCCTTCCTTTTCTTCTCTCCCTCTTCCGGGAGAGAATACTCCTCCTCGTCGTCTTCAGGGGAGGAGTCCTCGTCGTCGTCGAGATGCTCGATTCTGAGGAACTCTTCGAGTCCCCATGGCCACCTTCTTGGCCTTCTTCTCTCGGCACCACATGCGTGCCGGAACCAGCAACCCCGCTAAACGGGCATCCACTGGGTCTTCTGGCATGGGAGCCGGGCTGATGAGCAGCTTGGCTTTCTCCATCCATTCCTGTCAAAGGAAGAGGCGGATTAAAACCTCACTAGAGTCAATTTAATTATCACAAGTGTCCCGTAATGGGGTTGAATCACTTACCGCGTCAGTTGGACACTGCGCGCTGAATCCGCGATCTCTCGTCTCGGATGCGGGGGCTTCGGCGCCCTTGAACAACACCCTCCAGGCGCCTTCGTATGTTGTATCGAAGAGCCCGCTCAGCGCCTGGTGCTGTTCCGGATCGAACTCCCACAAAGTAAAAGCCCGTTCTTGGCATGGGAGGATCCGCCGGAGGAGCATGACTTGGACCACGTCGACGAGCCGGAGCCTCTTGCTCACAATCTTCTTGATGCAGGCTCGGAGTCCCGTCACCTCCACCGGACTACCCCACTGCAAGCCCTTCTCTTTCCAGGAGGTGAGCTGCGTGGGGATTCCAGATCTAAACTCGGGGGCCGCCGCCCATGTGGGCTTTGCGGCTCGGTGATGTAAAACCACCCGATTGCCACCCTTGACGGAATCCATGAAGGTCCCTTCTAGCCAAGGGGCGTTGGGCGGTTACCCAACATGGCGCCTCCGCATTCCGCTTGCGTGCCCTTCACAACCTTGACTTGCGTTGAAGGTCTTGAGCCCTGAGCGAAGTGGGGCTGGATGCGAGAAAGGCCTCACACACGGCGATAAACGCCGAGATGTTGAGGGCGAAGTTGACGCCGGATCGTGGAAATCCGTGCCGTAGTAAAACATGAGGCCCCGGACAAATGGATGGAGCGGAAAGCCTAGTCCGCGGAGGAAGTGGGGGCGGAAGACGACCCTCTCATGAGGCCCGGGGGTAGGGATGAGCTGCCCCGCGTCGGGCAGCCGATGCGCGACGTCGCTGGAAAGGTATCCGGCGTCGCGCAGCTTGGTGATGTCCTCCTCCTTACCGGTGGAGACCAACCATTTGCCTCCTGCTCCGGACATATTCGGAGACGGTCGGCGAATCTGTGAGCTTGAGCGTTGGAGCTTGAGTGTGAGGATGGGTAGCGAGAGGAGGAAGAAGGCGTAGGTGAGAAGGTGAATCCTTATCCCATATATATAGGCGGACTAAAACTTTGCGTCCCCCACCAGCCTGGTAAAACTCGCTTATCTCCCAAGCGCCACCATCAATGGCGCGGTTGGGTTACCCACGTCCGTATTGATGAGAATCCCGGAATAAAGGGAAACACGATCTACGCTTTGACAAGGCGTGCCAAGAAACCGCTTCGCTAAGCGTCTTTGAGGTGGAATAAGTAAAAACAATTCAAACAAGGGCTTGGTAGCGGTGTGATGTCACGCCGCATAATACGTCGCAGATTGAATCGGTGTATATGTTTTATTCTCTCTCGGTGGAATGTGGAAATTATTTTTGCAGAGCCGGACACTATCACGGTGTTCATTATCTTCTCGGATTATTCAAGGGAGGAACCCGCCTTGCAATGCCGAACATTATGCACGCTGGACTTATCGTCATTGAAGACTGGTTCGAGGCTCTTGAGGAGTCTGGACTAGGGGTGTCCGGACAGCGGACTATCATTATCCGCCGGACTCCAAGACTACGAAGATAGAAGATTGAAGACTCGGCTCGTCCCAGGAAGGTACTTTCCTTGGCGTGGAAGGCAAGCTTGGCGATCGGATATGTAGATCTCCTACCATTGTAACCGACTCTGTGTAACCCTAGCCTCTTGGTGTCTATATAAACCGGAGGGCTTTAGTCCGTAGGACAACATACATTACAACAATCATACCATAGGCTAGCTTCTAGGGTTTAGCCTCCTTGATCTTCGGTAGATCTACTCTTGTACTACCCACATCATCAATATTAATCAAGCGGGACGAGGGTTTTACCTCCATCGAGAGGGCGAACACAGGTAAAAACTCTCGTGTCCCTTGTCTCCTGTTACCATCCGCCTAGACGCACAGTTCGGGACCCCCTACCCGAGATCCGCCGGTTTTGACACCGACATCCACCAAAGTCCATGCTTTGTTCTGATACATGGATCCTATCTCGGATTTCATGGCTTCTAACCATTTGTCAGAATATGGGCCCACCATCGCTTCTCCATAGCTTGCAGGTTCATTGTTGTCTAGCAACATGACCTTCAAGACAGGATTACTGTACCACTCTGAAGTAGTACGCATCCTTGTCACCCTACGAGGTACGGTAGTGACTTGATCCGAAACTTCATGATCACTATCATAAGCTTCTACTTCAATTGGTGTGGGTGCCACAGGAACAACTTCCTGTGCCCTTCTACACACTAGTTGAAGTGACGGTTCAATAACCTCATCAAGTCTCCACCATGCTCCCACTCAACTTTCTGAGACAAACTTTTCCTCGAGAAAGGACCCGATTCAAGAAACAATCCCCATTGCTTTCGGATCTAAATTAGGAGGTATACCCAACTGTTTTGGGTGTCTTATGAAGATGCATTTTATCCGCTTTGGGTTCGAGCTTATCAACCTGAAACTTTTTCACATAAGCGTCGCAGTCCCAAACTTTTAAGAAACGACAACTTAGGTTTCTCCAAACCATAGTTCATACGTGTCATCTCAACGGAATTACGTGGTGCCCTATTAAAGTGAGTGCGGTTTTCTCTAATGCCTAACCCATGAACGATAGTGGTAATTCGATAAGAGACATCATGGTACGCACCATATCCAATAGGGTGCAACTATGATGTTCGGAGACACCATCACACTATGGTGTTTCAGGCGGTATTGATTGTGAAACAATTTCCACAATGTCTTAATTGCGTGCCAAAACTCGTAACTCAGATACTCATCTCTATGATTATATCATAGACATTTTATCCTCTTGTCACGACGATCTTCAACTTCACTCTGAAATTACTTGAACCATTCAATAATTCAGACTTGTGTTTCATCAAGTAAATATACTCAGTATCTACTCAAATCATCTGTGAAGTAAGAACATAATGATATCCACTGCGTGCCTCAGCACTCATTGGACTGCACACATCAAAATGTATTACTTCCAACAAGTTGCTTTCTTGTTCCATTTTACTGAAAATGAGGCTTTCAGTCATCTTGCCCATGTGGTACGATTTGCATGTCTCAAGTGATTCAAAATCAGGTGAGTCCAAATGATCCATCTGCATGGAGTTTCTTCATGCGTACATACCAATAGACATGGTTCACATGTCTCAAACCTTTTAAAACCGAGTGAGTCCAAAGATCCATCAACATGGAGCTTCTTCATGCGTTTTATACCAATATGACTTACATGGCAGTGCCACAAGTAGGTGGTACTATCATTACTATCTTATATCTTTTGGCATGAACATGTATATCATTACGATCGAGATTCAATAAACCATTCATTTTAGATGCAAGACCATTGAAGGTATTATTCAAATAAACAGAGTAACCATTATTATCCTTAAATGAATAACCGTATTGCGATAGACATAATCTAATCATGTCTATGCTCAACGCAAACACCAAATAACAATTATTTAGGTTTAACACCAATCTCGATGGTAGAGGGGCGTGCGATGCTTGATCACATCAAGCTTGGAAAAACTTCAACACATATCGTGACTCACCTTTAGCTAGTTCGATTTACTCGCATGACCTTTTATTTGAGTTACTAACACTTAGCAACCGAACCGGTATCTAATACCACAGTGCTACTAGGAGTACTAGTAAAGTACACACTAACATAATGTATATCTAATATACTTCTATCGACCTTGCCAGCCTTCTCATCTACCAAGTATCTAGGGCAATTCTGGTCCAGTGGCTGTTCCCCTTATTACAGAAGCACTTAGTCTCGGGTTTGGGTTCAACCTTGGGTTTCTTCACTAGAGAAGCAACTGATTTGCCGTTTCCTGAAGTATCCCTTCTTGCCCTTGCCCTTCTTGAAACTAGTGGTTTCACCAACCATCAACAATTGATGCTCCTTCTTGATTTCTACTTTCGCGATGTCAAACATCGCGAATATCTCAAGGATCATCATATCTATCCCTGATATGTTATAGTTCATCACAAAGCTCTAGCAGCTTGGTGGCAATGACTTTGGAGAAACATCACTATCTCATCTGGAAGATTAACTCCCACTCGATTCAAGTGATTGTGGTACTCAGACAATCTGAGCACAAGCTCAACGATTGAGCTTTTCTCCCTTAGTTTGCAGGCTAAGAGACTTGTGGGAGGTCTTATACCTCTTGACGTGGGCATGAGCCTGAAATCCCAATTTCAGCCCTCAAAACATCTCATATGTTCCGCGACGTTTCGAAATCGTCTTTGGTGCCTCAACTCTAAACCGTTTAACATTACCGAACTATCACGTAGTTATCAAAACATGTATGTCAGATGTTCGCAACATCCACAGACGACGTTTCAGGTTCAGCACACCGAGCGGTGCATTAAGGACATAAGCCTTCTACGAAGCAACGAGGACAATCCTCAGTTTACGGACCTAGTCCACACAATCGCTACTATCAACCTTCAACTAAATTTTCTCTAGGAACATATCTAAACAGTAGAACTAAAGCGCGAGCTTACGACATAATTTGCAAAGATCTTTTGACTATGTTTAGGTTGATTAAGTTCATCTCATGAACTCCCACTCAGATAGACATCCCTCTAGTCATCTAAGTGATTACATGATCCGAGTCAACTAGGCCGTGTCCGATCATCACGTGAGACGGACTAGTCAACATCGGTGAACATCTTCATGTTGATCGTATCTTCTATACGACTCATGGTCGACCTTTCGGTCTTCCGTGTTCCGAGTCCATGTCTGTACATGCTAGGCTCGTCAAGTCAACCTAAGTGTATTGCCTGTGTAAATCTGGCTTACACCCGTTGTATTCAAACGTTAGGATCTATCACACCCGATCATCACATGGTGCTTCGAAACAACGAACCTTCGCAACGGTGCACAGGTAGGGGGAACACTTTTCTTGAAATTATTGCGTGGGATCATCTTATTTAAGCTACCGTCGTTCTAAGCAAATAAGATGCATAAACATGATAAACATCACATGCAATCAAAAAGTGACATGATATGGCCAATATCATTTTGCTCCTTTTGATCTCCATCTTCGAGGCTCCATGATCATCGTCGTCACCGGCATGACACCATGATCTCCATCATCATGATCTCCATCATCGTGTCTCCATGAAGTTGTCTCGCCAACTATTACTTCTACTACTATGGCTAACGGTTTAGCAATAAAGTAAAGTAATTACAAGGCGTTGTTCATTGACACGCAGGTCATACAATAAATTAAGACAACTCCTATGACTCCTGCCGGTTGTCATACTCATCAACATGCAAGTCGTGATTCCTATTACAAGAACATGATCAATCTCATACATCACATATCATTCATCATATTCTTTTGGCCATATCACATCACATAGCATACCCTGCAAAAACAAGTTAGACGTCCTCTAATTGTTGTTTGCATGTTTTACGTGGCTGCTATGGGTTTCTAGCAAGAACGTTTTGTTGGAAATATGCCCAAGAGGCAATAATAAAAGTATTATTATATTTCAATGTTCATGATAATTGTCTTTTGTTCATGCTATAACTGTATTATCCGGAAATCGTAATACACGTGTGAACACTTAGACCACAAATGTCCCTAGTGAGCCTCTAGTTGACTAGCTCGTTGTGATCAATAGATAGTCATGGTTTCCTGACTATGGACATTAGATGTCATTGATAACGGGATCACATCATTAGGAGAATGATGTGACGGACAAGACCCAATCATAAGCATAGCATAAAAGATCGTATAGTTCGTTTGCTAGAAGCTTTGCCAATGTCAAGTATCTCTTCCTTCGACCATGAGATCGTGTAACTCCCGGTTACCGTAGGAGTGCCTTGGGTGTATCAAGCGTCTGGCGTAATCGGGTGACTATAAAGGTGCATTACAGGTATCTCCGAAAGTATCATTGGGTTGACACGGATCGAGGATGGGATTTGTCACTCCGTATGGCGGAGAGGTATCTCTGGGCCCACTCGGTAATGCATCATCATAATGAGCTCAATGTGACTAAGGTGTTGTACGGGATCATGCATTACTGATGCGAGTAAAGTGACTTGCGAGTATGAGGTGAACAAGGTATTGGGATACCGGCGATCGAGTCTCGGGCAAATAACGCACCGATTGACAAAGGAATTGCATACGAGGGTTTGATCGAATCCTCGACATCGTGGTTCAACCGATGAAATCATCGAGGAGCATGTGGGAGCCAACATGGGTATCCGGACCCGCTGTTGGTTATTGCCGAGAGTCGTCTCGGTCATGTCTGCGTGTCTCCCGAACCCGTAGGGTCTACACATAAGGTTCGGTGGCGCTAGGGTTAGTAGGAAGTCAAGTATGTGACTACCGAATGTTGTTCGAGTCCGGATGAGATCCCGGACGTCACGAGGAGTTCGGAAGGGTCCGGAGGTAAAGAATAATATATAGGAAGTGGTGTTTGGCCATCGGGAAAGTTTGGGGTCTCCGGTAAAATCTGGGACCACCGGAAGGGTCCCGAGGTCCACCGGTGGGGCCACCTATCCGGAGGGCCCATGGGCTGAAAGGGAAGGAACCAGCCCACAGGTGGCTGGTGCGCCTCTAGGCCCACCTCGCGCCTAGGGTTGAAACCCTAGGGGTGGGGCGCCCACCGGCAGGGGCACTCCACCCCTTGGCCGCCGCCCCTGGAGATTGGATCTCGAGGACCGCCACCACCAGGGGCCTATATAAAGGGGGAGGGAGGGGGCTGCTGTACCAATTCCCAAGGCGCAGCCCTCCCTCCCAACACTTCTCCTCCTCCGTAAGAGCTCGGCGAAGCCCTGCTTGAGATCTTCTTCTCCACCATCACCACGCCGTTGTCTTGCCGGTGGAGTCGTCTTCCTCAACCTCTCCTTCCTCCTTGCTGGATCAAGGCGGAGGAGGCGTCGCTCGTCCGCACGTGTGTTGAACGCGGAGGTGCTGTCCGTTCAGCACTTGGGCATCGGTGATCTGAATCACGTTCGAGTACGACTCCATCATCACCTTGCAAGCTTCCGCACGCGATCTACAAGTGGTATGTAGATGCAATCTCTCTCCCATTACTCGTTGCTTAGATGAACTCATAGATGGATCTTGGTGAAGCCGTAGGAAAAATTTTAATTTTCTGCAACGTTCCCCAACAGTGGCATCATGAGCTCGGTCTATGCGTAGTTCTCTAATGCACAAGTAGAACACAATTTGTTGTGGGCGTTGATCTTGTCATCTTACTTGCCTCTACTAGTCTTTTCTTGCTCAATGGTATTGTGGGATGAAGCGGCCGGACCAACCTTACGTGCGCTTACGTGAGACCGGTTCCACCGGTGACATGCACTAGTTGCATAAGGTGGCTGGCGGGTGTCTGTCTCTCCCACTTTAGTTGGAGCGGATTCGATGAACAGGGCCCTTATGAAGGGTAAATAGAAGTTGACAAAATCACGTTGTGGTGATTCGTAGGTAAGAAAGCGTTCTTGCTAGAACCCAATCGCAGCCACATAAAAGATGCAACAACAACTAGAGGGCGTCTAACTTGTTTTTGCAGCGATTGATCATGTGATGTGATATGGCGAGAAGTTGTGATGAATGATGAATTGTGATGTATGAGATCATGTTCTTGTAATAGGATTCACGACTTGCATGTCAATGAGTATGACAACGGCGGGAGCCATAGGAGTTGTCTTTATTTTTTGTATGACCTGCGTGTCATTGAAGAGCGCCATGTAAACTACTTTACTTCATTACTAAACGCGTTAGTCATAGAAGTAGAAGTAGTCGTTAGCGTGACAACTTCATGAAGACACGATGATGGAGATCATGATGATGGAGATCATGGTGTCAAGCGGTGACAAGATGATCATGGAGCCCGAAGATGGAGATCAATGGAGCTTGATGATATTGGCCATATCATGTCACAACTATATAATTGCATGTGATGTTTATTATGTTTATGCATCTTGTTTACTTAGGACGACGGTAGTAAATAAGATGATCCTTACAAAATTTCAAGAAGTGTTCTCCCTAAGCGTGCACCGTTGCTACAGTTCGTCGTTTCTAAGCACCACGTGATGATCGGGTGTGATGGATCCTTACGTTCACATACAACGGGTGTAAGACAGGTTTACACAGCGAAAACACTTAGGGTTAACAGCGAGCCTAGCATGTGCGGACATGGCCTCGGAACACGGAGACCGAAAGGTCGAACACGAGTCGTATGGAAGATCGATCAACATGAAGAGTTCACCGGCGATGACTAGTCCGTCTCACGTGATGATCGGACACGGGCTAGTCGACTCGGATCGTGTAACACTTAGATGACTAGAGGATGTCTAATCTAAGTGGGAGTTCATAATTTGATTAGAACTTTATTATCATAAACTTAGTCTAAAACCTTTGCAAATATGTCTTGTAGATCAATGGCCAGCGCTAATGTCAACATGAACTTCAGCGTTCCTAGAAAACCAAGCTGAAAGATGATGGCAGCAACTATACTGGATCGGGTCGGAACCCGAGATCATCCTCATAGCTGCCGGAAGCAATATGTCCTAGAAGGACCGCTAGGTGCCGCTCCGTCGAAGAACCAAGGCGTTATGAGCGCTTGGCAAACTCGTCTTGATGATTACTCCCTCGTTCGGTGCGGCATGCTTCTGACTTAGAACGGGGCTCCAAAAGCGTTTTGAGCATCACGGAGCATATGAGATGTTGAAGAGCTGAAACTAGTTTTCCAAGCTCATGCCGGGTCGAGAGATATGATGTCTCGACAAGTTCTCAGTTGTAAGATGGAGGAAAACAGTTACATCGGTGAGCACATCACGAAGATATGCAGGTTGCACAACCGTATGACCCGGTGAACATTAACCTCCCGGATGAGGCGGTCATCGACAGAATCCTCGATCGCTCCCACCAAGCTACAAGAGCTTTGTGATGAACTACAACATGCAGGGGTGGTAAAGACCATTCTGAAGTGTTCTCGATCTTTGAAGCAGAGGCTGAAATCAAAAGGAACATCAAGTGTTGATGGTCAATAAGACCACTAAGTTCAAGAAGGGCAAGGGTAAGAAGAACTTCAAGAAGGACGGCAAAGATGTTGCGCCGTAAGCTTGTTCTTGGGAAGAAGTCAAAGAATGGACCCAAGCACGAGGTGAGTGCTTTTATTGCAAGGGAAGGGCCTTTGAAGCGGAACTGCCCCAAATACTTAGCGGATAAGAAGGTCGGCAACACCAAAGGTATATTTGATATACATGTAATTGATGTGTACCTTACGAGACTTGTAGTAACTCACCGGTATTTGATACGGTGCCGTTGCTCATATTTGTAACTCATGACAAGAGCTGCGGAATAAACGGAGAGGCTGGCGAAGGGCGAGGTGACGATCTTGGCGTCGGGAATGGTTCGAGGTCGATGTGATCGCCGTCGACACGCTACCTCTACATTTACCTCGGGATTAGTTTTGAACCTTAATAATTGCTATTTAGTGCCATGTTTGAGCATGAACATTGTATCTGGATCTCGTTTAATCTGAGATGGCTACTCATTTAAGTCTCGAGAATAATGGTTGTTCGATTTATATGAGAGATATGTTTTATGGTCATGCTCCGATGGTCAATGGTTTATTCTTAATGAATCTCGGCGTAATATTACACATGTTCATAGTGTGGATGCCAAAAGATGTAAAGTTGATAACGATAGTCCCACATACTTGTGTACTTGCCGCCTTGGTCACATTGGTTTCAAGCGCATGAAGAAGCTCCATCTGATGGACTTTTAGAGTCTCTTGATTATGAATCGTTTGACACATGCGAACCTTGCCTCTTAGGCAAAATGACCAAGACTCCGTTCTCCGGAACAATGGGCGAGCAACCAACTTGTTGGAAATCATACATACCGATGTGTGCGGTCCAATGAGCGTTGAGGCTCATGGAGGATATCGTTATGTTCTCACTCTCACCGATGACTTGAGTAGATATGGGTATGTCTACTTAATGAAACACAAGTCTGAGACCTTTGAAAAGTTCAAGGAATTTCAGAGTGAGGTAGAGAATCAACGTGACCGAAAGATAAAGTTCCTCTGATCGGATCGTGGAGGAGAATACTTAAGTCACGAGTTTGGTACACACTTAAGAAAATGTGGAATCGTTTCACAACTCACGCCGCCTAGAACACCTCGGTAAGCGGTGTGTCGAGCGTCGTGTCGCACTCTATTGGATATGGTGCGGTCTATGATGTCTCTTACCGATTTATCGCTGTCATTTTGGGGATACGCTCTAGAGACAGCTACATTCACTTTAAATAGGGCACCGTCTAAATCCGTTGAGGCGACACCGTATGAATTATGGTTTGGGAAGAAACCTAAGCTATCGTTTCTAAAAGTTTGGGGATGCGATGCTTATGTCAAGAAACTTCAACTGAAAAGCTCGAACCCAAGTCGAAAAATGCGTATTCATAGGATACCCTAAAGAAGCTGTCGGGTATACCTTCTACTTAAGATCCGAAGGCAAGGTCTTTGTTGCTAAGAATGGATGCTTTACGAGAAAGAGTTTCTCTCGAAAGAAGTAAGTGGGAGGAAAGTAGAACTTCGATGAAGTACTACCTCTCGAGCGGGAAAGTGGTGCGTAGCGAGAAACCGTTCTGTGATGCCCACACCAACTGAAGAGGAAAACAATGATGATGATCAAGGTACTTGGATCAAGTTACTCTTGAACCCGAAGGTCCACGAGGACACGTTCCGCACGAGTGGTACGGCAACCTGTCATGGAAATCATGTTGCTAGACAACAATGAACCTTGAACTATGAAGAAGCAATGGCGGGCCGATTCCAACAAATGGCTTGGAGCCATGAAATCCGAGATAGAATCCATGTATGAAAACAAAGTATGGACTTTGTGAGACTTGCCCAATGATCGTGAGCGATAGAAAACAAATGGATTTTTAAGAAGAAGGCGGACGCGGATGGTAATGTTACCATCTTTAAAGCTCGACTTGTCGCTAAGGGTTATCGACAAGTTCAAGGGATTGACTCTGACGAGACATTCTCTCCGTGGCGAAGCTTAAGTCCGTCCGAATCATGTTAGCAATTGCCGCATACTATGATTATGAGATATGGCGAGATGGACATCAAAGCGGCATTCCTTAATGGACATCTTAAGGAAGAGCTGTATATGATGCAGTTGGAAGGTTTTGTCGATCCTCGGAAGCGCTAACAAAGTATGCAAGCTCCAGCGATCCATTTATGGACTGGTGCAAGCATCTCGGAGTTGGAACATTCGCTTTGATGAGATGATCAAAGCGTTTGGGTTTTCGCAGACTTATGGAGAAGCTGCGTTTACAAGAAAGTGAGTGGGAGCTCTGTAGCATTTCTCCTATTATATGTAGATGACATACTCTTGATGGGAAATGATACAAAACTTCGGACAACATTAAGGCCTACTTGAATAAGTGTTTTTCAATGAAGGACCTTGGAGAAGCTGCTTATATATTAGGCATCAAGATCTATAGAGATAGATCGAGGCGCCTCATAGGTCTTTCACAAAGCACATACCTTGATAAGATTTTGAAGAGGTTCAAAATGGATCAGTCAAGAAGGGTTCTTGCCTATGTTACAAGGTGTGAGATTGAGCTCGGCTCGATCGCGACCACGACAAAAGATTAAGAAGAGATGAGTGTCATCCCTATGCTTCACCATAGGATCTATTATGTATGCCATCTGTGTACTGGACCGATGTAAACCTTGCCGTAAGTTTGGTTGCAAGATACCAAAGTAATCCGGCAAGGAACCTTTGGACAGCGGTCAAGAATATCTGAAGTACGAAAAGGACAAAGGACATGTTTTCGTTTATGGAGGAGCGAAGAGCTCGTCGTAAAGGGTTACGTCGGCGCTAGCTTCGACTCGGATCTGGATGACTCTAAGTCACAAACCGGATCGTGTATATGTTGAATGGTGGAAGCGATGGTGGTGCATTTGCAAGCGAAGCGTCGTGGCGGGATCTACGTGAAGCGGAGTACATGGCAGCCTCGGAGGCAGCGCATGAAGCGATTTGGGTGAAGGAGTTCATCACCGACCTAGGAGTCATACCCAATGCGTCGGGGCCGATCAAACTCTTCTGTGACAACCTTGGAGCTATTGCCCTAGCCAAGGAGCCCAGGTTTCACAAGAAGACCGAGCACATCAAGCGTCGCTTCAACTCCATCCGTGAAAATGTTCAAGATGGAGACATAGAGATTTGCAAAGTGCACACGGATCCGAATGTCGCAGATCCGTTGACTAAACCTCTCTCGCGTGCAAAACATGATCAACACGAACTCTATGGGTGTTCGATTCATCACAATGTAACTAGATTGGTGACTCTAGTGCAAGTGGGAGGCTGTTGGAAATATGCCCTAGAGGCAATAATAAAAGTATTATTATATTTCAATGTTCATGATAATTGTCTTTTGTTCATGCTATAAGCTGTATTATCCGAAAATCGTAATACACGTGTGAACACTTAGACCACAAATGTCCCTAGTGAGCCTCTAGTTGACTAGCTCGTTGTGATCAATAGATAGTCATGGTTTCACGACTATGGACATTGGATGTCATTGATAATGGGATCACATCATTAGGAGAATGATGTGATGGACAAGACAATCATAAGCATAGCATAAAAGATCGTATAGTTCGTTTGCTAGAAGCTTTGCCAATGTCAAGTATCTCTTCCTTCGACCATGAGATCGTGTAACTCCGGTTACCGTAGGAGTGCCTTGGGTGTATCAAGCGTCTGGCGTGGCGGGTGACTATAAAGGTGCATTACGGTATCTCGAAAGTATCATTGGGTTGACACGGATCGAGGCGGGATTTGTCACTCCGTATGACGGAGAGGTATCTCTGGGCCCACTCGGTAATGCATCATCATAATGAGCTCAATGTGACCAAGGTGTTGGCCGGGATCATGCATTCTGATGCGAGTAAAGTGACTTGCGTGCGAGACTGAACAAGGTATTGGGATACCGACGATCGAGTCTCGGGCAAATAACGTACCGATTGACAAAGGGAATTGCATATGAGGGTTTGATCGAATCCTCGACATCGTGGTTCAACCGATGAAATCATCGAGGAGCATGTAGGAGCCAACATGGGTATCGGACCCGCTGTTGGTTATTGCCGAGAGTCGTCTCGGTCATGTCTGCGTGTCTCCGAACCCGTAGGGTCTACACATAAGGTTCGGTGGCGCTAGGGTTAGTAGGAAGTCAAGTATGTGACTACCGAATGTTGTTGAGTCCGGATGAGATCCGGATGTCACGAGTTGTTCGGAAGGGTCGGAGGTAAAGAATAATATATAGGAAGTGGTGTTTCGCCATCGGGAAAGTTTGGGGTCTCCGGTAAAATCTGGGACCACCGGAAGGTCGAGGGTCCACCGGTGGGGCCACCTATCCGGAGGGCCCCATGGGCTGAAAGGGAAGGAACCAGCCCACGGGGGCTGGTGCGCCCCTAGGCCCACCCCTGCGCCTAGGGTTGAAACCCTAGGGGTGGGGCGCCCACTGGCAGGGGCACTCCACCCCCTTGGCCGCCGCCACAGATTGGATCTCCGGGGCAGCTTCCAGGGGCCTATATAGGGGGAGGGAGGAGGCTGCTGTACCAATTCCCAAGGCGCAGCCCTCCCTCCCAACACTTCTCCTCCTCCGTAAGAGCTCGGCGAAGCCACAGCGAGATACTTCTTCTCCACCATCACCACGCCGTTGTCTTTGCCGGTGGAGTCGTCTTCCTCAACCTCTCCTTCCTCCTTGCTGGATCAAGATGGAGGAGGCGTCGC
>JAHHZJ010000366.1:0-31916 GCA_021437245.1 Aegilops speltoides
CCAAGCTAGGCCCTTCATTTGTAAGCAAAACAAATGTATCCAATTTAAGCGACATCATATTCTCATGAACATTAGAATCATTACCAAAAGCGAAAGTACAGTAATTTAGTTGGCGTCTTGTGAGCTCTAGTAATTGGTCGGTATGTATAGCAGCAGGGGATGTGGGTGTAACAATGGTATTGATGTCCTCATCACTTGGGCTATAAATAGACCTCCTCCACCTCCTTTCTAGGGTTAGCAAATATGATAGCTCATTCTTAGGTGAGCTTTGCTCCTACCTCTACTCTTGAGAGAGAGAGAGAGACTACCACTCCCATGGAGTTCAAGACCTCCATGTGAGAAGATCCTGCGGGATATCATCAAGACCCCCTTGTGGGAAGATCCATCTAGGATATCGTCAAGACCTCCTCTTGGAGATGAACTTTACCATGTATCTTGTTTCCCTTTGATTGTTCATGTACCTTGTGGATCTTGTGTGTTTGATTGTCTAGTGGATGTGTGATTTGGACTTGTTCTTGAGTGTTTCCCCTTGTGATTTCTCCCCGTTCTTCCCCGTGTTCATCGTGTTCTTCGAGGAATCCCGCTCCAAACGTGAAAGATCGGCTATAGGGTTCCACCTACATCAACCTAGAATAGCCTCTAGGCAGAAATTTATGAAGTGGCATCTTGTATATTTAGTCCAAGGCTTCATGCACCATTATGGTGGCTTCAAAGTCTGAAATCATCAATTGTAACTCCGTTCTTTTCCACTTGCGCATGCCATCATCTCCATGCTTGCTCTTGCTCCAATGTTCATCCTTCTCCAAGCTAGTCCCTTCATTTGTAAGCAAAACAAATGTATCCAATTTAAGCAGCAGCATATTCTCATGAACATTAGAATCATTACCAAAAGCGAAAGTACTGGTAATTTAATTGGCGTCTTGTGAGCTCTCGTAATTGGTCCGGTATGTATAGCATTTGGGGCTGTGGGTGTAACAATGGTATTGATGTCCTCATCACGGGCAATCTCATTTGGTAGTAAATTGAACAAAATCCATGACTATATGCCTTATTCTCCTTGTTTTAGCGGATGGCATGTTGTAACTCATGCGTGAAAGCCAAGAACAAAAGGAATTCCTCGCATCGGTCGATATATATGTGGAAATGATATATCCTCTATAGAGGACAAGAAATTTCAGGGCAATCGGGCAAAAAAGACGACGAAAATGAAGTACTTTCACGGATTGCCATAGAAAGGATAGATGTTCACTAAAAGCGGTCATAATTTTGTCATTGGTCGTGTCGAACCCATAAGTACTCAAACTGCTTTCATGGCGTATGTGAATCAAATATTTACCCGCTTATAGACATTATTAGAGAGATTATTTTGCTTATAGACATTAGCCTCTGGTAGGGACAAAGATACCTTTCTCTGGATGCTCTATGATCAAGGCGATCTCATTTGGCGTAAATTGAAAAAATCTAGTGGCTATCGCCTTATTCTCCTTGTTTTCGCGGATGGCATCTTTGTAACTCATGCGGCGTGAAAGCCAAGAACAAAAGGGCATTCCTCGCATCGGTCAATATATATGTGGAAGCGATATCTCCTCTATGGAGGACAAGAAATTTTAGGCAATCGAAAAAAGCATGCGAGAAAATGAAGTACTTTCAAGGATTGCGATAGAAAGACGGATGTTCACTAAAATGGTCATAATTTTGTCATTGGTCCGTGTCGGACCCATAAGTACTCAAACTGCTTTCGCGGTGGTAGCGTGAATCAAAAATTTACCCCACTTGCGCAAAGAGGCGGAGTACCCTCAAATTCAGCCTTAAGCAGGACTTTTTGCCACGAAAGTCAAATAACATCATTAAATCATTTGTTTTTTGGACAAGTTTACGAACCCATTGGCACTTCCTTTTGAAGGAATTCGAGAGATTATGTTGCTTATAGACATTAGCCCCCTGGTAGGGACAAGCGTACCTTCTGCGGATGCTCTATGATCAAGGCAATCTCATTTGGCCGTAAATTGAAGAAAATCGGCTATATGCCTTATTCTCCTTGTTTTATTTGGATGGCATCTTGTACCTCATGCGTGAAAGCCAAGAACAAAAGGGCATTCCTCGCATCTGTCAATATATATGTGCAAGCGATATCTCCTCTATAGAGGACAAGAAATTTGGGCAATCGAGGAAAAAAGCATGCGAGAAAATGAAGTACTTTCAAGGATTGCCATAGAAAGGACGGATGTTCACTAAAGCGGTCATAATTTTGTCATTGGTCCGTGTCGGACCCATAATTACTCAAACCGCTTGCGGCGGTCGTGAATCAAAAATACTCCCTCTTGCGCCGGGAGGCCGGAGTACCCTCAAATTAGATCATAAGCGGGACTTTTTGGACTGAAAGTCAAAGAACATCATTCATCGCGATTTTTCGGACAAATTTACGAACCCATTGGCACTTCCTTTTGAAGGAAATTCGAGAGATTATGTTGCTTATAGACATTAGCCCCTGGTAGGGACAACCGTACCTTTCTGCGGATGCTCTACGATCGGGCAATCTCATTTGGCCTTAAATTGAAGAAATCCAGTGACTATATGCCTTATTCTCCTTGTTTTTCGCGGATGGCATCTTTGTAACTCATGCGCATGAAAGCCAAGAACAAAAGGGCATTCCTTGCATCGGTCGATATATATGTGAAACAATATCTCCTCTATAGAGGAGAAGAAATTTTAAGTGTCGAGGAAAAAAGCATGCGAGAAAATGAAGTACTTTTAAGGATTGCCATAGAAAGTGATGAGGACATCAATACCATTGTTACACCCCACCCCTGCCGCTATACATCTTGGACCAATTACTAGAGCTCATGCATCAACTAAATTACCGGTACTTTCGTTTCTTGGTAATGATTCTAATGTTCATGAGAATATGGCTGCCTAAATTGGATACATTTGTTTTGCTTACAAATGTAGGGCCTAGCTTGGAAACGATGAACATTGGAGCAAGAACCAGCATGGAGATGATGGCATGCATAAAGGGACAAGAATGGAGTTACAAGTGATGATTTCGGGACTTTGAAGCCACCATAATGAGTGCATGAAGCCTTGGACGAAATATACAAGATGCCACTTCATAATATTAGTCCATAGGCTATTCTAGGTCTTTCGTCACCTTATTATTGGGCCAGCCCATGTAATTTCGAAATACATTAGTATAGGCTATTTTTAGAGTCCGTATGTGTGGGGAAACAAGAGATAGGGTTAGTTTGGACCCCTCCACCAAGGGCCACGAAATTCACCCCTCTTCCTCCATATATACAGCCCTTAGGGCACCGTTTAGACTTAGGTTTTGTTTAGATCAAAAGTTCGCCATAGCTGCAACCCGCGTGCCGTTTGTGTTCAGCGACCGGACAAAGCGTCACAGAACCCCACCTTGATCAATAAAGCTTTTCATCTTATATTAGCAATATCCAGTTGCAATCTCGGTTTCTTGCTTGTTCTTCGTTTGCTCGCGAAATAGACCCTCGTGGTCGGGTTGATGCGTGCTCGGCGTGGTCAATAACCTCTCGGAGTTGGTTTAGCGATTGCTAAAGCGCGGCGTCCTCGCGCGTTCGTAGTCGGATCGTCAAAGTCGACTTCCACCAAAGCGAAATCCACCATCTCATCGAAAGGCAGGACACCTCTGCCTCTATCAAAGGCGGAGGGCGTACTTGCTACACATTTCTTTTGGCCAAAGATGAGGCGGGATGTTGGCGTTTATTGCTCATTGCACTACATGTCAAAAAGCTAAGTCACGACTCAATCCTCATGGTTTATATATGCCTTTGCACTGTACCTAGTGTTCCTTGGGAGGATATATCTATGGACTTTGTTTTAGGTTTACCTAGAACAAAGAAGGGAGGATAACATATTTGTTGTCGTGGATAGATTCTCGAAAATGGCACACTTTATACCATGTCATAAAAGCGATGATCTTGTCAATATTCTTGATTTGTTCTTTCGTGAAATTATTAAGCTTGCATGGTGTGCCAAATACTATTGTTTCAGATCGTGATACTAAATTTCTTAGCCACTTTTGGAGATGTTTATGGGCTAAGTTGGGGACTAAAGCTGCTTTTAGTACTACTTGTCACCCCTAAGCGATGGACAAACTGAAGTAGTCAATAGAACATTGTCTACTATGCTTAGGGCTGTTCTAAAGAATAATAAGAAAATGTGGGAGGAATGCTTGCCTCATATTGAATTTGCTTATAATCGTTCATTGCATGCTACTACTAAGATGTGCCCTTTTGAAGTTGTGTATGGTTTCCTACCTCGTGCACCTATTGATTTGTTGCCTCTTCCATCTTGGAGAAGGTTAATTTTGATGCTAAAGAGCGTGCTGAATTGATTTTAAAAATGCATGAGTTAACTAAGGAAAACATTGAGCGTATGAATGCTAAATATAAACTTCTTTGGAGATAAGGGTAGAAAACATGTTGTGTTTGCACGGAGATCTTGTTTGGTTACATTTGCGTGAGGATAGATTTCTGATTTGCATAAATCAAAGCTAATGCCACGTCTGCTGGTCCCTTTAAGGTGTTGGAGAAAGTAAATGATAATGCATATAAACTTGAGCTGCTGCAGATTTTGGGGTTAGTCCACTTTTAACATTGCAGATTTGAAGCCATATTTGGGTGAGGAAGATGAACTTCCGTCGAGGGCGACTTCATTTCAAGAAGGGAGGATGATGAGGACATCAATACCATTGTTACACCCACAGCCCCTGCTGCTATACATCTTGGACCAATTACTAGAGCTCGCGCATCAACTAAATTACCGGTACTTTCGTTTCTTGGTAATGATTCTAATGTTCATGAGAATATGATCTTGCCTAAATTGGATACATTTGTTTTGCTTACAAATGAAGGGCCTAGCTTGGAGAAGGATGAACATTGGAGCAAGAACAAGCATGGAGATGATGGCATGCGCAAGAGGACAGAATGGAGTTACAAGTGATGATTTGAGGACTTTGAAGCCACCATAATGAGTGCCTGAAGCCTTGGACGAAATATACAAGATGCCACTTCATAAAGTTAGTCCGGAGGCTATTCTAGGTCTTTGCGTCACCTTATTATTAGGCCAGGCCCATGTAATTTCGAAATACATTAGTATAGGCTATTTTTAGAGTCCGTATGTGTGGGAAACAAGAGATAGGGTGGGTTTGGACCCCTCCACCAAGAGCCACGAAATTCACCCCTCTTCCTCCATATATACAGCCCTTAGGGCACCGTCTAGACTTTGGGTTTTGTTTAGATTAAAAGTTCGCCATAGCTGCAACCGCGTGCCGTTTGTGTTCAGCGACCGGACAAAGCGTCACAGAACCCCACCTTGATCAATAAAGCTTTCATCTTATATTCGCAATATCCAGTTGCAATCTCGGTTTCTTGCTTGTTCTTCGTTTGCTCGCGAAAGCAGACCTTCGTGGTCGAGTTGATCGTGCTCGGCGTGGTCAATAACCTCTCGGAGTTGGTTTAGCGATTGCTAAGTAGCGGCGTCCTCGCCGTTCGTAGTCGGATCGTCAAAGTCGACTTCCACCAAGCGAAATCCACCATCTCATCGAAGGCAGGACACCTTTGCCTCTATCGGAAAGGACACATGTTCACTAAAGCGGTCATAATTTTGTCATTGGTCCGTGTCGGACCCATAAGTACTCAAACGCTGCGCATGGCGGGCATGCGAATCCAAAAATACTCCACCTTGCGAGGAGGCCCGGGCTACCCTCAAATTTAGCCTTAAGCAGGACTTTTTGGCCCTGAAAGTCAAAGAACATCATTCGTCGCTGTTTTTCAGACAAGTTTGTGAACCCATTGGCACTTCCTTTTGAAGGAAATTCGAGATATTATGTTGCTTATAGACATTAGCCCCTTGATAGAGACAAGCGTGCCTTTCTACATATGCTCTATTATCCGGGCGATCTCATTTGGCCGTAAATTGAAAAATCCAGCGGCTATATGCCTTATTCTCCTTGTTTTCGCGGATGGCATCTTTGTAACTCATGCGGCGTGAAAGCCAAGAACAAAAGGGATTCTGGCATCGGTCGATATATATGTGGAAAGCGATATCTGCTCTATAGAGAAAGAAATTTTGGGGCAATCGGCAAAAAGCATACGAGAAAATGAAGTACTTTCAAGGGCGCCATAGAATGGACGGATGTTCACTAAAGCGGTCATAATTTTGTCATTGGTCCGTGTCGGGCCCATAAGTACTCAAACTGCTTTCGCGGCGGCGTGTGAATCAAATAATACTCCACACTTCGCCGGGAGGCCAGTGCCCTCAAATTCAGCCTTAAGCAGGACTTTTTGTACGAAAGTCAAAGAACATCATTAAATCATTGTTTTTGGACAAGTTTACGAACCCATTGGCACTTCCTTTTGAAGGAAATTCGAGAGATTATGTTGCTTATAGACATTAGCCCCCTGGTAGGGACAAGCGTACCTTCTGCGAAGCTCTATGATCAAGGCGATCTCATTTGGCCATAAATTGAAGAAAATCCAGCGGCTATATGCCTTATTCTCCTTGTTTTCTCCGGATGGCATCTTTGTAACTCATGCGTGTGAAAGCCAAGAACAAAGGGCATTCCTCGCATCGGTCAATATATATGTGGAAGCGATATCTCCTCTATAGAGGACAAGAAATTTTAGGCAATCGGAAAAAAAGCATGCGAGAAAATGAAGTACTTTCAAGGATTGCCATAGAAAGGACAGATGTTCACTAAAAGCGGTCTTAATTTTGTCATTGAGTCCGTGTCGGACCCATAAGTACTCAAACTACTCACGGTGGCCTTGCGAATCAAAAACTACTCCTGCTTTCGCGCGGGAGGCACAGAGTACCCTCAAATTCAGCCATAAGCAGGACTTTTTGTACGAAAGTCAAAGAACATCATTAAATCATTTGTTTTTGAGACAAGTTTCAAAACCCATTGTTACTTCCTTTTGAAGGAAATTGAGAGATTATGTTGCTTATAGACATTGTGATGTGGGTCGAACCCTAATTAAATCGATCTTTCACGTTTGGAGGGATCCTACGGAGGAACACGAAGAACAGCGGAAGCACGAGAAATCTGGGGAAAGCGAGAGAGAATCACTCAACCAACAAGGAATCGATCACACAAGTGCTAGATCAACATACACATGAGATCCACAAGATACATAGTCAACTAGGGTAAGGATACAATGGAACCGTTCATCTCAAGAGGAGGCCTTGAATCCACGAGGGATCTTCCGTAAAGGGTCTTGTATCGAGATGATCTTCTCGAAGAGGCGCGGTCTCTCACGAGGAGGAGATCCGATAGATGGCGTAGCTCTATCTCTAACAGGCTAAATCAGCGCTAACCCCCAAAGTGGGGAGGAGGAGGTCTATTTATAGTG
Source organism: Aegilops speltoides (assembly GCA_021437245.1). NCBI lineage: Eukaryota > Viridiplantae > Streptophyta > Magnoliopsida > Poales > Poaceae > Aegilops > Aegilops speltoides. Next base: position 7,386 of record JAHHZJ010000366.1, read on the forward strand.
CTAAGCCACGAAGGGGTAAGTGAGGCGAAGGGGTACATGGGCCTCGGCCCAAGTCATCTTGTGAGCAAGGCGGATGATCCGGACGGGGTCCGGATGATCCGGGCGTCGAATCCGGATAATCTGGTGGAGTTCGGATGATCCGGCCAGTGAAGCCGGGTGCCTTGGTGCATTACGGATGATCCGGGGAGGTCGGATGATCCGGTGGGCGGATGATCCGGTGGGTGTCGAATGATCCAGGCGACTCGGTCTTGCTCCATTCTTCTTCTTCCTTCTCCTCTTCCATGCTTGGCCTTGGTCCTTGGATTCTCCATGGTCATCTTGGTTGTACTGAGTGTCACGCAAGGTCCATGCATGAGGTAGTAGCCGTGTCTCATATCACGGAAAGTAGCGGTTCGAAGAGGTGAATTCACCTTGTGTCCAATGGCGCATAGTCGAGGTCTCATCTTATGTATCCTTGGGGCTTGGAGAGTAGTCGAGTGTACATGAGGATGAGCGTGGGATGCTCGCATCATATCCCCCTTAGGAAAGATCCGACCTCGGATCATGATCCTCATCACCATGGAAGCGGGTGTCGTGAGCGGACTTGTAGTGGGGCGTGGGTGAAGGCCTTGCGCAATCCAAGTACTCAAGGTGTCTCCGGTATGTGAATGCGTGCAAAATGAGCAAACACAAAGTACACTTGGAAATACAATGGTTAAGCGCACACAAAGTGTCCATCAATGAAGCGTGAGTCCGTGCTTAGGGATAGTGCGTGACAAAGCGCATGAAGCTTATCAAGATGATATAGAATGATATGCAAAAAATTCATGGGATAATTAGCATGGTGCCGCAGTGACAAATTCTACCATTGTGCAAAATGATGTCATAATGGGATGGTGCATCAAAAGCATGAACATGGCAATGGATGCTCAATATGTATATGTTATCATGCAATTGATGGTGGGCAATATGATCATGATGTATGAATATGCCATCAAGGAAGATCACAACAAATTTGCTAAGGAAGTGAACAAGCTCATATATCATGGATGACAGGAAATAGATCAACAAAGCGAGCACAATGTGAGTCAATCCATGCATGGGGTGCAAACTTGTGGTGAGTATGATATGTCCATTGAGCATGACATGTATGAGCACAATCAACAAATATGGAGGTGTTGGTGTACCAAAGCTCGATGTCGAGGCATGAGTGGAGTTCCAAAGGTGCATCCAATAAGTGTGAGCGCTCCTCAATTTGAAGGTCCATGTAGCCAATCTCCAATGTCGCTCCTCCGATCACGAGATGTATCATGTAGACAACAAGAAGGAAGCAACAATGAAAGAGTGACCCATCCAATAAGCGTATTTGAGGATGGCTCAAAGAGAAGGAGTTCACCTTTAGGAGTGTCTCAAGGATGATGGATTCGCGCATCTTGTATGCCTTCACATAACCAATATGTCTCGTGGTGGTCCCGCCTTGTAAATCCTTCAAAATGAAAGAACATGACAAACACATGGAAAAACAAATGAGGGTAGCAAAATGGCAAAACCGATCATTCGTGTGGTAAGATAACCAACAAGTGTATGTATCATGCTCATCATAAGAAATGACAAGGGAATATTGCATAGTATGTAGGCATATGATGCGAGAACAACCAAATGCAATAGGCTCAATCAAACAAACATGCATCACAAGTAAAGTATCCATGTCTCCAAGATCAATAAGCATAGCAAGTTGGCACTCAATACAAGGTGATATGAGAGATGCAACTAATGGAGACAAGAGGCAATGATCATGACAAATCAAGTGAGAGGCATCAACATCTATGTCATCAACCCAAGAAAACAAGTAATAGTGGAACATGGGTGATGCAACATAGCAAGCAATCATAGCAATCAAGTTAAGCAAGCTAGTAGTGCGAAGATGCAACATACTAGGAGGAATCATGGCAAGCATGTCATGTGTGCAAATAGTGGGCATGAATAATTCACATGTCATAGCACAAGCATGAAAGCAAGGTATGAGTAAAATGTCATCAATGTATTGGCGAGAGACCATATGTAAATAGTAATGGGGCATCATGACTCTCCCAACACAACAAGCATCAATAGTATGGGGCACATGATAAACATGGCAATAGCAACAAGGATCTCCACCAAGCATGCAAATACACAATGGGATATCATAATGGTTCATCATGGGTAAATGCAAGCAAGGGTCACGATTGCATGGCAAAGGCATAGAAGCAAGCATAGCATGCAAAGTGAACACGGTAAAAGGAGCATAAGGTGACAAGTGGTAAATGGCCCATAGCCGTGTGAGAGCCAAGTAGAGGAGTTAGCGTAGTCCTTGCATAAAGGGGCGGTGGTGAGGATAGTCCACGGGATCCCAAAGCATCGTTACTCTCAAGAGCTCGTTTGTCAACTCTTGGGATTGGGAGGTTGGCGAGTATACATGAGTACCTACACAAAACCAAGACAAAGGAAAATTGTGTGCGTGGTAAATGTCCACATCATCCATCATGATCTTGCGTGCGTGTGTTTATTAGCACCAAATATCCAGCGCTTAAATAAATGAGATCGTGGTATAGAAACATGTCATCCATCATGAGAGGTTTGTTATGATGTATCGCATAATGGAGACTCAAAGGATGTAATGCATCATGGGAAATATCTATAACATTCTTATTCATGGAATGCATATGGTGCGCATAATTATGGGAATCATGCAAAGTATGAAATGCATCAAGATCTCCTAATATGTATGAGAAACTATGGGGGTCTCCTCATGAGCATGAGTAGCAACATCACGTGGAGGATATTGACAACATCAAAACAATGCATATTTGGAACAATGTGATCATGGCATGACATATTGGATGAATTGCATAAATCATGTAAAGGAAGCATGGCAATATCATCACAAGAGAAGCAAAAGCCAATGACCATCATCTCGTCATCTATGCCATAAGTGCAAATGGGATTGATTTTAATGGGGCATGCATAGTTACTATGTTGAGATTGTAGGGATGCAATATGGGAGATCTCATTCATAGCATATGACAAGTTCAATGGATTGTCAAACATGAAGTGACCAATAGAATTTTCACATGATATCCTATGAAGCATAGCATCACAACTAGGCAACTCAACATGCTCATCATCATATTCATCATAAATAGGTAAGTCAAGGCATGAAGAAGTTTCACTAGCATGAAGCATGGTAATAGGTGGGTCAACATCATGGGAGCAATCATCGTCAAGAGCATCCACTAGTGGGACAAGAGAAGCACCATCACCTATGTTACCTTTGGAGTGTCGCTCATGTGTTGTAGGTGAGGTGTTGAAGATCGTCTCGTTGTCATCTTCATCTTGATGGAACCATGTGGGGGGTGCATCATCGTCCATCATGGCCATAAATCGTCTCCATAGGAGGTATGGACTCATCAATGGTAGGCGTGTCATCATGTAGGAGACCTAGCACCAAAGAAGAAAACACACTAGAAGTAGAGGTTAAGTCGTTAGAAATCATAGTGGCCTCACATGCCGTGTCAACTACCTCACTCTCTAAGTGTTGTGGCTCCTCACTCCCTCAAGGATGCTCTCACTCATATGGTGGTGGAGTCACTCAAATGGCGCTCAACCTCACATAGGATGTGTGGCATGCTCTCATGTGTGGGTCTAGTGGTGGTCACACTCATCCTCTCATAGGAAATGCTCTCAATGTCACGTATGGTGGAGTCACTCATGTCACTCATGGGGTGGTGGCTCTCCTCACATGGCACTTGGGGCATCTCGACATATGTGGGTGTCGGAGAGATGTTGGTGCAAATGTCTCCATGCTCAACTTCTATCGCCGTGGTCGAAGGGGATGGCCCTTGCTCGACCCTTGTCGCCGTCTTGGTGTAGGAGGCCCATATGGTGTGGCACCTCGTAGCTCGTCTCCATGACCGAAGGGAGTTTCCCATGCTCGGCCATCTTCCTTGAGAGGCTTCCGAAGATGGAAGTTTCACCCTCGCTCGTAGGTGGTCGCCTTGGACTTGATGAAGTCGATGTAGGCGTACTCGTGGGAAGTAGGCGAAGATGCCGTACGTCCAAAGGCGAAGATGCCTTGAGAACACTTGGTGAAGATGCCGAAGTAGTTGATGTAGCCGTAGCGCCGTCTTGGTGGTGGTCGTCTCGCGGTCTCCTTTTGTGCTCTTGAAGCTTGGATTTGGCGCGAAGTAGGTCTTGTTGGGACTTGTGCATTTGCGCTTGTGGAGCATCTTCATGATGATGATGTCGTTGTCGTGCTTGAGCTCGTAGTAGATGTCGTTAAATGGTAAATCGTGCACATGTTGCTTGGAGGTGACTTGGCCTTCATGGCGATGTGGATCGTGAAAGTGATGATGATCGCCATGTAGATGTGGGCGGGGCGATTTGCACTTGCATCTTTTCGCTCGAAGACTTGTGGCTTGACCGTCGTCGTCTTGAGGATGATGAAGGGAAGAAGACTTGATCAAGGCTCTCATCTCCTCCATCCTTGCATCTTGCTCCTCTTTATCGCGGCAAGCTTCTTGTCGATGTAGTCCCTTTTCCTTGCTTGAATTGCGAATGTCGATGGAGATGTTCTCGATCGCTCTCGCAATCTTGATTGTCGCCTTGTATTTGTCGTTGTAGATCGAAGATGGGCGCTTTGGAGATGTAGTTGTTCACGCGTCGTTGTTGTCATAGACCGGAGAGGAATGCCTAGCCTATCCATCACAAGACTCGAGCAAATATGAGTGGGAGAAAAGAAGAAGCGTATACCAATGTACCTTTGACCAAAGTTGAAGATGAATCAAGTTCACTCAAATGTGGACAATGAAATAGCACTATTGGTACCGATCCTTGTCGATTCTCACACCTACACAAGTAAGGCTTATAGTGGAGCTCGGTGAGGATAGTGGCACAAAAAATTTAATGCAAAATGTTAGCAAGAGTCAATAATGTTGAAAAAGATTCACAAATTCATAAGCGAAACAAATGGACCAATAGCAATGAAAGGTACGGAAAAACACACACGGATAGATAAATGGGAATTCGTGCAACCAAGGAATGAGCTCAAAATGTGGAATCCACCAAAAGCGCTCGTGTTGCACAACTCAAGAGGCAGCTATACGATTGCTCAATAGGCGGATCGACACTTGTGCACAACCTATAAGATGCAAAATGGATATTCTTCTATCCCAAGTATGCTATGTATGTAAGGTTGCCGGTGTTTCTCTCAAGCATGATATCATATGATGTAGATTTGACAATCTTATGTGCAATGGGTATGATGCTATGGCACTTGCTCACGAGCTCTTTGCTCTCTTTTTTGCTTAGAAGCTTTTCTCTCTTTTTTCTCTATGGTCACTTTTGTACAATGCACAAACCAAAATAGCAATTGTGTATATGTGGGAACAAACTTGAGGCACAATGGATGATATGATACCAATATGATATGGTATGTATGCAATGGAAGGTATGGACCACTAATGTGCACAAATAGCGTTGCGGCAATACTCAAATGGCTAGTCTCGGCGGGTAAGTGGCCAAAATGGGCTAGGGGTTAACAATGCAATTTGCAAGGGGATATACAATGGTGTCGTCGAGTTTACCGTCGCTGCGATGATGAGTGGCGGTGTTCTTGGTGTAGATACCAAGATGATGGAGACTCGTCCTAAGTGGCGAAACACCTTAGGAAGCGGAAAAACCGCAAACTCAAAATCTCAAATGACAAATGTCAAATGGTGGTAGCGGAAGCGGTGGTGGTGTTGCACTAGGCAATGCAGACGGAATGATGGGCTACACAGTCGGAGTTGAAGTTGCCGTCCCTAAGTGGCGAAACACCTTAGGAGACACAAGCCACAACTCAAACAAGCTCAAACAACAATTGGGTTAAGTTGGGTTGTCGAATTGTATGGTGGGAAGGTTATGTGGAAGTGGTGGTGGTGGTGGTTTATGAAGAAGCAACCGTCCCTAAGTAGCCGAAACACCTTAGGAGACTCTAATCACAACTCAAACAACTCACATGTGCAATGGGGAACAAAATGGGTTAGGTTGCGGAAGTCGGTGGTGGTAATGCAGATGATATGGTGGAGGGCCTAGGCAAACTTGCCAAATTTCAGAAAATATGATGGAGTCAAATGATGTTGGTGGTATTTTTGTGGGATGGGGGATGTCAATAGCTTCAAAACGAGCTAAAGAATGTCAAAATCGGAGTTCAGATGAATTAGTTATGGACAAAACAAAAATCATCCAAAGTCAGTTTCAGGGTTAACCGGACATCCGGGAGGAGGTCCGGATGATCGAGCTTAGTCGGATGATCCGGGTGTTCAGCCGGATGATCCGGATTCGTCGGCCTTGATTACATTTTACGGGTGCGTGGGGTATCCGGACGTCCGGGAGGCGTCCAGCTGATTGAGCTTAGTCCGAATGATCCGGGAAGAAGGTCCGGATGATCAAGACAAGAATCAAACTGCTCGGGATCTGCTCTCGGGGACGAATTTTTGGCGGAAATGGATGATTTTGGGGCAAAATTTGAGGATTTCGTGGATGGAAGGTGGGAAACTTGGGAGATGCTAGATCCACTTGAAACCAAGCAAATCCATGGATCAAAATCAACAAAACATCATCAAAACCAACAAATCATAAAAAATTTGGGGCTATTTTTGGTGGGGATTTTCGGATTTAGGGCGAAAACAACAAAATCAAGCTAGAAAAAGAGGGTAGGGGCTCCAAAAGCGTGATCAGCGTGGCTCATGATACCATATGATGTAGGGTGGAACCCTAATTAAATCGATCTTTCACGTTTGGAGGGATCCTACGGAGGAACCACGAAGAACAGCGGAAGCCGAGGGAAAACAGGGGAAAGCGAGAGAATCACTCAACCAACAAGGAATCGATCACACAAGTGCTAGATCAACATACACACATGAGATCCACAAGATACATAGTCAACTAGGGTAAGGATACAAAGGAACCGTTCATCTCCAAGGAGGCCTTGAATCCACGAGGAGATCTTCCGTAAAGGGTCTTGTATCAGAGAGGATCTTCTCCGAAGAGGCGCGGTCTCTCACGAGGAGGAGATCCGATAGATGAGTGTAGCTCTATCTCTACCTTGAGCTAAATCAGCGCTAACCCCCAAAGTGGGGAGGAGGTCTATTTATAGTGCTAAGCCACGAAGGGGTAAGTGAGGCGAAGGGTAGGCAGACCTCGGCCCAAGTCATCTTGTGAGCAATGCGGATGATCCGAGCAGGGGTCCGGATGATCCAGGCGTCGAGTCGGATGATCCGGTGGAGTTCGGATGATCCGGCTTCATGAAAGCCTTGGTGCCTTGGTGCATTACGGACGATCCGGGGAGGTCCGGCTGGGCCGGATGATCCGGTGGGTGTCCGGATGATTCAGGCAACTCGGTCTTGCTCCATTCTTCTTCTTCCTTCTCCTCTTCCATGCTTGGCCTTGGTCCTTGGATTCTCCATGGTCATCTTGGTTGTACTGAGTGTCACAAGGTCCATGCATGAGGTAGTAGCCGTGTCTCATATCACGGAAAGTGGCGGTTCGAAGAGGTGAATTCACCTTGTGTCCAATGGCGCATAGTCGAGGTCTCATCTTATGTATCCTTGGGGCTTGGAGAGTAGTCGGAGTGTACATGGGGATGAACGTGGGATGCTCCGCATCAATTAGCCCCTCTGGTAGGGACAAACATACCTTTCTGCAGATGCTCTATGATCCGGGCAATCTCATTTGGCCGTAAATTGAAGAAAATCCAGTGACTATATGCCTTATTCTCCTTGTTTTCACGGATGGCATCTTTGTAACTCATGCGGCGTGAATGCCAAGAACAAAAGGCATTCTGGCATCGGTCGATATATTTGTGGAAGCGATATCTGCTCTATAGAGGAAAGGAAATTTTGGGGCAATCGGCAAAAAGCGCGAGAAAATGAAGTACTTTCAAGGGCGCCATAGAATGGATAGATGTTCACTAAAGCGGTCATAATTTTGTCATTGAGTCCGTGTCGGACCCATAAGTACTCGGACTGCTCATGGCGAGCACGCGAATCAAAAGTACTCCACACTTCCCGGGTGGCCGGAGTACCCTCAAATTCAGCCTTAAGAAGGACTTTTTGGGCTGAAAGTCAAAGAACATCATTAAATCATGATTTTTGAGACAAGTTTACGAACCCATTGGCACTTCCTTTTGAAGTAAATTCGAGAGATTATGTTGCTTATAGACATTAGCCCCCTGGTAGGGACAAGCGTACCTTCTGCGGATGCTCTATGATCAAGGCGATCTCATTTGGCGTAAATTGAAGAAAATCCAGTGACTTTATGCCTTATTCTCCTTGTTTTCACGGATGGCATCTTTGTAACTCATGCGGCGTGAAAGCCAAACGAAAGGGCATTCCTCGCATCGGTCGATATATATGTGGAAGCGATATCTCCTCTATAGAGGACAAGAAATTTTAGGGCAACCAGGAAAAAAGCGCGCGAGAAAGCGAAGTACTTTCAAGGATTGCCATAGAAAAGACAAATGTTCACTAAAGCGGTCATAATTTTGTCGTTCGGTCCGTGTCGGACCCATAAGTACTCAAACTGCTTTCGCGGTGGTAGCGAATCAAAAATACTCCCGATTGCGCTGGAGGCCGGAGTACCCTCAAATTCAGCCATAAGCAGGACTTTTGGCCCGAAAGTCAAAGAACATCATTGTTATTTGTTTTTTGGACAAGTTTGTGAACCCATTGGCACTTCCTTTTGAAGGAAATTCGAGAGATTATGTTGCTTATAGACATTAGCCCCCTGGTAGGGAAAGCGTACCTTTCTCGGATGCTCTATGATCAAGGCGATCTCATTTGGCCGTAAATTGAAGAAAATCCATGACTATATGCCTTATTCTCCTTGTTTTCGCGGATGGCATCTTTGTAACTCATCGGCGTGAAAGCCAAGAACAAAAGGGCATTCTGGCCGGTCAATATATATGTGAAGCGATATCTGCTGTATAGAGAAAGGAAATTTTGGGGCAATCGGGCAAAAAGCGCGAGAAAATGAAGTACTTTCAAGGACTACCATAGAATGGACGGATGTTCACTAAAGCGGTAATAATTTAGTCATTGGTCCGTGTCGGACCCATAATTACTCATTTGCTTTCAAATGTGGCCTTGAATTCAAAAGTACTCCACCCTTCGCTAGAAGGCCTTTAGGACCCTCAAATTCAGCCTTAAGAAGGACTTTTGGCCCTCAAAGTCAAAGAACATCATTAAGTCATTGTTTTTGAAACAAGTTTCAAAACCCATTGGCACTTCCTTTTGAAGGAAATTAGAGAGATTATGTTGCTTATAGACATTAGCCCCCTGGTAGGGATAAGCGTACCTTTGAAGATGCTCTATGATCAAGGCGATCTCATTTGGCCGTAAATTGAAAAAATCCAGTGACTATATGCCTTATTCTCCTTGTTTTCACGGATGGCATCTTTGTAACTCATGCGGCGTGAAAGCCAAGAACAAAAGGGCATTCCTCGCATCGGTCAATATATATGTGGAAGCGATATCTCCTCTATAGAGGACAAGAAATTTTAGGGCAATTAGGAAAAAAGCATGCGAGAAAATGAAGTACTTTCAAGGATTGCCATAGAAAAACAGATGTTCACTAAAGCGGTCATAATTTTGTCATTGGTCCGTGTCGGACCCACAAGTACTCAAACTGCTTTCGCGGTGGTATGTGAATCAAAAATACTTCCGCTTGCGCGGGGAGGCCGGAGTACCCTCAAATTCAGCCATAAGCGGGACTTTTTGTACTGAAAGTCAAAGAACATCATTAACGTATTTGTTTTCAAACAAGTTTGTGAACCCATTGGCACTTCCTTTTGAAGGAAATTCGAGATATTATGTTGCTTATAGACATTAGCCCCCTGGTAGGGACAAGCGTACCTTCTGCGGATGCTCTATGATCGAGCAATCTCATTTGGCCGTAAATTGAAGAAAATTCAGCGGCTATATGCCTTATTCTCCTTGTTTTCGCCGGATGGCATGCTATAACTCATGCGCGTGAAAGCCAAGAACAAAAAGGCATTCACGGCATCGGTCGATCTATAAGTGGAAATGATATCGCTTTATAGAGGAAAGAAATTTTAGGGCAATCGGGCAAAAGCATACGAGAAAATGAAGTACTTTCAAGGGCGCCATATAATGGACAGTGTTCACTAAAGCGGTCATAATTTTGTCATTCGAGTCCGTGTCAGACCCATAAGTACTCAAACTGCTCGCGGCAAGCATGCGAATCCAAAAATAGTCCACACTTCCACCAGGAGGCCCGAAGTACCCTGAAATTCAGCCTTAAGCAGGACCTTTTGGCCTTGAAAGTCAAAGAACATCATTAAATCGCTATTTTTGGACAAGTTTACGAACCCATTGGCACTTCCTTTTGAAGGAAATTCGAGAGATTATGTTGCTTATCGACATTAGCCCCCCTGGTAGGGACAAACGTACCTTTCTTCAGATGCTCTATGATCCGGGCAATCTCATTTGGCCGTAAATTGAAGAATATCCAGCGACTATATTCCTTATTCTCCATGTTTTCGCCGGATGGCATGCTGTAACTCATGCGCGTGAAAGCCAAGAACAAAAGGGCATTCCTGGCATCGGTCAATATATATGTGGAAACGATATCTGCTCTATAGAGGACAAGAAATTTTAGGGCAATCGGTAAGCGCGAGAAAATGAAGTACTTTCAGGGCGCCATAGAATGGACGGATGTTCACTAAAGCGGTCATAATTTTGTCATTGGTCCGTATCGGACCCATAAATCTTGAAAGTACTAGCGGCGAATCTTGGCGTATCCAAAAGTACTCACGCTTCCGCCGGAGCTTCGGATACCCTCAAATTCAGCCTTAAGCAGGACTTTTTGGCCTTGAAAGTCAAAGAACATCATTAAATCGCTGTTTTTTGGACAAGTTTACGAACCCATTGGCACTTCCTTTTGAAGGAAATTCGAGAGATTATGTTGCTTATCGACATTAGCCCCCTGGTAGGGACAAATGTACCTTTCTTGGATGCTCTATGGTCAAGGCGATCTTATTTGGCCGTAAATTGAAAAAATCAACGACTATATTCCTTATTCTCCTTGTTTTACGGCGGATGGCATCTTTGTAACTCATCTTGCGTGAAATCCAAGAACAAAAGGTATTCTGGCATCGGTCGATATATGTGGAAATGATATCTGCTCTATAGAGGACAAGAAATTTTTTGGGCGATCAGGCAAAAAGCGCATGCGAGAAAATGAAGTACTTTGAGGACTGCCATTGAATGGACATGATGAGGACATCAATACCATTGTTACACCCACAGCCCTAACTTTGTTATACATCTTGGACCAATTACTAGAGCTCGCGCGCCAACTAAATTACCGGTACTTTCGTTTCTTGGTAATGATTCTAATGTTCATGAGAATATGATCTTGCCTAAATTGGATACATTTGTTTTGCTTACAAATGAAGGGCCTAGCTTGGAGAAGGATGAACATTGGAGCAAGAACAAGCATGGAGATGATGGCATGCGCAAGAGAGGACAGAATGGAGTTACAAGCTGATGATTTCGGGACTTTGAAGCCACCATAATGAGTGCATGAAGCCTTGGACGAAATATACAAGATGCCACTTCATAAATTTCGTCCGAGGCTACTCTAGGTGTTCGTCACCTTATTATTGGGCCAGGCCCATGTAATTTCGAAATACATTAGTATAGGCTATTTTTAGAGTCCGTATGTGTGGGGAAACAAGAGATAGGGTTAGTTTGGACCCCTCCACCAAGGGCCACGAAATTCACCCCTCTTCCTCCATATATACAGCCCTTAGGGCACCGTTTAGACTTTGGGTTTTGTTTAGATCAAAAGTTCGCCATAGCTGCAACCTTGGCGTGCCGTTTGTGTTCAGCGACGAGAAAAAGGCGTCGAGAACCCCACCTTGATCAATAAAGCTTTCATCTTATATTCGCAATATCCAGTTGCAATCTCAGTTTTTGCTTGTTCTTCGTTTGCTCGCGAAATAGACCCTCGTGGTCGGGTTGATCGTGCTCGGCGTGGTGATAACCTCTCGGAGTTGGTTTAGCGATTGCTAAAGCGCGGCGTCCTCGCTGCCTTCGTGGTCGGATCGTCAAAGTCGACTTCCACCAAAGCGAAATCCACCATCTCATCGAAGGCAGGACACCTTTGCCTCTATCAAGTGGTATCAGATTTTCGGGTTGCTCGGTGAGATTTTTGATTTTTCGTAGTTTAGATCGAGTCATTCTTCATACCTACAGTCCACGAAAAAGCCAAAAAAATTAGGGTTAGGTCATCATATCCGAACCAATCGAGCCTTTGCATAATCTTTTACGTATTTGCGTTGTTGAATTTGCGGTTGCATCGTCGTGTCTAGTTCTTTGGTTGATAGAAGCGGAGGTGTCCGTCTTTTCGATGAGATGGTGGATTTCGCTTTGGTGGAAGTCGACTTTGGCGATCCGACTCTGAGCGTCGCGAGGACGTCGGCATATATGTCGCTAAACCAACTCAGAGAGGTTATTGACCACGCCGAACACGATCAACGACCACGAGGTCTATTTCCTGCGAGCAAGCGAAGAACAAGCAAGCGAGATTGCAATCTGGATATTGCGAATATAAGATGAAAGCTTTATTGATCAAGGTGGGGTTACGTGGCGCCTTTATGCAGTCGTTGAACACAAGCGAAATGCTGCGAGTTGCAGCTATGGCGAACTTTTGATCTAAAAAAACCCAAGTCTAAGCGGTGCCCTAAGGGCTGTATATATGGAGGAAGAGGGGTGAATTTGGGGCCCTTGGTGGAGGTCGAAACTAACCTATATCTTGTTCCCCACACGGACTCTAAAATAGCCTATACTAATGTATTTCGAAATTACATGGGCTGGCCCAATAATAAGGTGTGTGACACCTAGAATAGCCTCTGGGCGATATTTATGGAGTGGCATCTTGTATATTTAAGTCCAAGGCTTCATGCACTCATTATGGTGGCTTCAAAGTCTGAAATCATCACTTGTAACTCCATTCTTGTCCCCCTTGCATGCCATCATCTCCATCTGGTTCTTGCTCCAATGTTCATCTTCTCCAAGCTAGGCCCTACATTTGTAAGCAAAACTACAATGAATCATTACCAAGAAGCAATGCGTGGTAATTTAGTTGGCGTCTTGTGACTCTAGTAATTGGTATCCATTGTTACACCCACAGCCCTATTTGCAATATCTTGGACCAATTACTACATTGCTACCATAGCTTGATGACTAAATTACAGTACTTACGTTTCTTGGTAATGATTCTAATGTTCATGAGAATATGATCTTTGCCTAAATTGGATACATTTGTTTTGCTTACAAATGAAGGGCCTAGCTTGGAGAAGGATGAACATTGGAGCAGAACACACATGGAGTTGATGGCATGCATAAGGAGATCAAGCGGAGTTACAAGTGATGATTTCGGGACTTTGAAGCCACCATAAGGTGCATGAAGCCTTGGACGAAATATACAAGATGCCACTTCATAATATTAGTCCATAGGCTATTCTAGGTCTTCGTCACCTTATTATTGGGCCAGGCCCATGTAATTTCGAAATACATTAGTATAGGCTATTTTTAGAGTCCGTATGTGTGGGGAAACAAGAGATAGGGTTAGTTTGGACCCCTCCACCAAGGGCCACGAAATTCACCCCTCTTCCTCCATATATACAGCCCTTAGGGCACCGTTTAGACTTAGGTTTTGTTTAGATCAAAAGTTCGCCATAGCTGCAACCGGCGTGCCGTTTGTGTTCAGCGACGGACAAAGCGTCACAGAACCCCACCTTGATCAATAAAGCTTTCATCTTATATTGCAATATCCAGTTGCAATCTCGGTTTCTTGCTTGTTCTTCGTTTGCTCGCAGGAAATAGACCCTCGTGGTCAGGTTGATCGTGCTCGGCGTGGTCAATAACCTCTCGGAGTTGGTTTAGCGATTGCTAAGCGCGGCGTCTCTCTGCCTTCGTGGTCGGATCGTCAAAGTCGACTTCCACCAGCGAAATCCACCATCTCATCGAAGGCGGGACACCTCTGCCTCTATCAAGTGGTATCAGATTTCCAGGTTGCTCGGTGAGATTTTACTGTTTTTTCGTAGTTTAGATCGAGTCATTCTTCATACCTATAGTCCACGAAAAAGCCAAAAAAAAATTAGGGTTAGTTCATCATATCCGAACCAATCGAGCCTTTGCATAATCTTTTACGTATTTGCATTGTTGAATTTGCGGTTGCATCGTCGTGTCTAGTTCTTTGGTCTTAGAGTCTAGTCTTTTAGAGTTTGAGTTACGGTCATAAGTTGTCACGCCCGCCGCTTGCATTATCATCGCCCTGCCATCTACCACCACGCTTATCATACGCTTGAATCCGTATCCATCTATGATAGGCGGGGTGTCGATCTTCGATGAGATGATAACTATCGATTTGGTGAAGATGACTTTGACGATCCGACTACAAGCGTGCCTGACGTTGCGCCTTAGCAATCGCTAAACCAACTCGAGAGGTTATTGACCACGCGAACACGATCAACGACCACGAAGGTCTATTCACGCAAGCAATCGAAGAACAAGCAAGAATATGATAAAAGCAATCTGAATATTGCGGTATGTATGAAGTATTGATAAAGGTGGGGATCCGTAAGCGGTCTTGGTGCAGTCGTTGGACACAAGCGAAGTACGAAGTTGCAATGGCTAACTTTTAACTAAACAAATCCCAAGTCTAAGCGATGCCTTAAGGGCTATATTTATAGGGAAAGAGAGGATTTTGTCCACCCTTGGCAAGGTGGGACTAAAACACCTCTAAGTCATTCCTACAATATGGACTCTAAAATAGATTACATGGGCCTGGCCCAAAGTAAGGTGGCGCAACACCAATAATAAGCCATGGACGAAATTTATGAAAGGTGCGTCTTGTATATTTAAATCCATCTTCTTGTATGTCATCATGGTGGCTTCAAAGTCAAAATCTCCACTTGAACCCTGTTATCATTCTCTTGGCATGCATCTTCATCTCCGTGCAGCGATGCTCCAATGCTCATCCTTCTTGTCCGTGCTAGGCCCTTCAATTGCAAGCAACACAAATGTATCTAAGTTAGGCGACATCATATTCTCATGAACACTAGAAACATTACGTAGGAGCGAAAGTACCTGATAATTTAATTGGCGTATGCAAGCTCTAGCAATTGTTCCAAGAGGTAAAACAGCAGGGGCTACGGGTGTAACTGCGGTAGCCATGTCCTCATCATCCTCCCCTTCTTGAAAACAAAGCCGTCCTCGGCGTTGCTTAGTCTGAAATGGGGCTAACAAAAGAGACAATGTGTACACGTTGTATATGTATATGTCATCCATTTTTACTGATCTCAGTTGTGGCACATGTGACATGGTTATAGAAGAGCACCCTTCAAAATTAAGTGAAATATGAAGCCAATATATTATCACAAGAAGTCAAAGGCATGAAAATATTGCAACTCGGTTTGCACATATAAGTGAAGCTTCGTATTCATATCAAAAGATTGACAATGCTTATCATTAAACCATCCCAACATTGATGAACCATCACCAAGATTAGAGGTCATATCAAAATGATTAAACATTGGCACAATTATTTTCAAGCATATTTGATCCAAATTTGAGTTATTCCCGATTCACATGGTTCTTCGCATCAATAGTTAATTCAATGGGTTCACTCAAAATTGTTTGATCACATAGCAAAGTCAAATCATCAACAGAGTCCTCTAAAATAGCTGGTGTGATCAAAGTAGTAGGTAGCTCATCGCATGGTGCATTTAAATTAACAAGGCATTCATCATACTCATGTGGAGGTGGAAGATTAATACCTTTGTCATTACCTATTATGGTTAACTTTCAGGATGATGTAGGCACTCTAGGTGGCGGCAGTCACGTGGTGGAGGTGATGTAGTGCTCACAACAATGGATGTTGTTGTCATAGTAAGCCTTGATGGTGGAAGGAACATTGTTGCAACTTTTGTGATTTGCACCTTCCGCTTGTTTGTCTTGGGCAACATGTCTTGTTATCTCTGTTCAGCTTTGCAAGCAAGATGAAACAAAGCGGTCCATAGGATAACACTTGTTCATGAATTAGTATCTCACAGATATCACGGTTTAATCCTCCCCAAAATCTATCCATAAAATCATCTTGATTTCTTCTAAAGAGGAATGCAACAAGGTAGTTTGTAAATCATCATAATATTTCGTTCTGAGTCACTACCTTGTTTCAAATGTTGCAACTTTTAATCATGTCACGAGTATAATAAGCGGGGGACGAATGTATGTCGCATGGCAAGTTTCAAATCATCCCAAGTAATAGGTATATAATCGAGGTGTAATCGACAATATTCACTCCACCAAACTAAAAGCATAACCGATTGAAAGAACCAACTGCAACCTTAACTTTTTATGTTCATCAAAATTATGGGAAGCAAATATATTATTTATGTCGAACTCCCATTCAATATATAAAGCAGGTCTAAAGCGGCCATTAAATGATGGTATAGGAACATTAACCTCATGTGCATTATGCACCTCTCGTGATCGTTGTGGAATTTGCATAGGTGGTGCACGTCTCCCTTGATCGACAAAGCCCATGAATTGACTCTGGATCTGTCATGATTAGTAGAAACAAGAAACAAAATCCGAAAATAATGTTCCTATAAACTCTTTGGGAAGTGGTGGTAAAAGCGCTCACAGTGTAGCAAATATCAAAAGTCTTACAAGTTCTTACCATCGGCGGTGGTGACTAGCAACCAGCGTGTCAAATAACTCAAAAGTTGGGTAAGCGATTGCGGTGAGCGTATGTATGCACGATGTAGAAATATGTGGAGCTGGGTTGGCTTTATATATATGGGAAAAAATGCTACAACCCGTTAATTAATGCAAGCTGAAAATTAGTTCAAAGTGGTGAGTCTTTGGTCCTAGGCTAGACTATATTAGAGGCGAGCCTAAGACACAAATGAAATTCACACCTTGAACGAATAATAATAAATCGTGGATGGGCTGAGCTGAAACAACAATGACAATGAATACAATAGCTCCCTTTTGTAAACCTTTCCACAGAACCAAAACTTAGCAACACGTATCCTTCTTTGAGTTCCTTCTTTTTTTTGCAATCGTACCAAGTGATCCCTCCAAATATTCTCCACGTTACTTCTCTCTCTCTGTTTTTTTTTCTATCTTCCAAACTCGACTCTTTTTTGTTCTCTCTTCGTTGGATTAGTCAATAAAAAAAATCCACCAAGCGTGGTGCTAGGACTCTAAACCGAATAGGTTTTATTATTTGTTTCTTTCTTTTCAAAAGCGTCAAAATATGGAAACCTCGAACCGAATCTGTACTCTTTAATTCCTCCCTCCTGTTTCTTTTTGGCTGATCAAAATTTGTGGGACTTGTTTCCCGTATATCTAACAACCAAAACTTTCTCTCTATTCCTTTTATTCCGCCAACCTCTCTTTCTCTCTCTCTCTCTTTTTGCGATCTCCACGGATCCAAACTAATACGATGATTGATCGACCAAAGAAGGATTCAATCAGATCTGCACTTTCCTTTCTTTGCCTTCAACGATTAGGAATCTTTCCAAGAACTACTGTTGCTATTTTATTTCTCAAATCTGCACAAAGAGTACCACGTGATGCCTTTACTTGGAAACAATTTTTTTTGACTCAACGTTGGCTGCTCGTTATCTTTTTGTTTTTCTTCTCCTTCTCACTCTCAACAAAAATCAAGCGTCCAATACTTGAAGCAGACCAGCCACGTCCTCCTTTGCTTTTTTTTTCTCCTTATTTACCACAACAAGCAGGGATATATGGACCTGATTGGCGCTTGCCTTTTGTTTCTGGATGATCCTTCTTTCCTTAAAAGCGAGCCACGTCTTTGTTTCCAAGCGAACTTGCCTTTTTTTTCTTGGGCGACCAAATCTTGCCACGAATCTGCTAGTAGCTCGGTTTCCAACACAAAGCAATCCCAGCGAGGCAACAACACGAATTTCCTTCCAACCTAGGAAGCGGATCAGCGGCTGGACTCTCCTTTCCTTTTTTTAGCGATTCTTTTAAATGCCTTAACAAACCGGAAACTTTCCAAGTAATACCACGTCCTCCTTTTCTTCTTTTATTGTAAGCCCTTTGTATTTCTGGCGAACCAATCTCTTTCCCTCTTCTCTCACCTCAAAGCGCTCACACTTTCCTTATATCGTTTTCTTAGTTCTTTTTTTCTCAATTTTTTTTTTCAGATTTTTGTAACTCCAAGATCACAAGGACTTTTTCCCTTCGATCCAAACCTTCTAAATGTTTTTTTTTTGCAAAGGATGGAAAGAACAATGGCGGCTGCAAGACAATAACAGATGATAGCGACAACAATAAAAGTGTATGGACGGTCGTGATGGCGACGAGCAAAAGATTCTGTAGTGGAAGGTGACAACGAGGTGAATGATGGTGTTTGCGGAAGCGGCGTGAACAAAACGTGCTTAGAACTCGAAACTCTAAAATACTAGACCTAAACCAGCAACTCAACACGATGCAACGAAAATTCAACAATGCAAAAACTAAGTGATAATAGCGAAGGCTCGGTATGCAGGATACGGATGAACTAATCTAACTTTTTGTGGATTTTTAAGTGAACTATAGGTATGAAAAACAGACTCAATCTAAACTACGAAAAGCGCAAAAATCTCACGAGTAACACAGCGATACCACTTGATAGGCGGGGGTGTCGATCTTTCGATGAGATGATAACTATCGATTTGGTGAAGATGACTTTGGCGATCCGACTACAAGCGTGCTGACGTTGCGCCTTGCAATCGCTAAACCAACTCAGGAGGTTATTGACCACGCCGAACACGATCAACGACCACGAAGGTCTATTCACTGCAAGCAATCGAAGAACAAGCAAGAATATGATAAAAGCAATCTGAATATTGCAGTATGTATGAAGTATTGATAAAGGTGGGGATCCGTAGCGGTCTTGAGTGCAGTCGTTGGACACAAGCGAAGTACGAAGTTGCAATGGCTAACTTTTAACTAAACAAATCCCAAGTCTAAGCGATGCCTTAAGGGCTATATTTATAGGGAAAAGAGGGATTTTGTCCACCCTTGGCAAGGTGGGACTAAAACACCTCCTAAGTCATTCCTACAATATGGACTCTAAAAATAGATTACATGGGCTGGCCCAAAGTAAGGTGGCATAACACCAATAATAAGCCATGGGCGAAATTTATGAAAGGTCGTCTTGTATATTTAAATCCATCTTCTTGTATGTCATCATGGTGGCTTCAAAGTCAAAATCTCCACTTGAACCCTGTTATCATTCTCTTGGCATGCATCTTCATCTCAGGTAGCAGCGATGCTCAATGCTCATCCTTCTTGTCCGTGCTAGGCCCTTCAATTGCAAGCAACACAAATGTATCTAAGTTAGGCGGCATCATATTCTCATGAACACTAGAAACATTACGTAGGAGCGAAAGTACGATAATTTAATTGGCGTATGCAAGCTCTAGCAATTGTTCCAAGAGGTAAAACAGCAGGGAGCTACAGGTGTATAGCTACGGTAGCCATGTCCTCATCAATCTACCACCACCATGCCATATATCACCACAGCTGCCGCCGACCACCATATATCCACCACCAATCCGAGTCCCTTGCATATTAGGTTTGTTTGGGATCCATCTAGTTTTCGATTCGTGTTTCCTTATACGAGTAGGTTTGGATTCGGCAATCTTTTGCCGTCCGTAGAAGAGGTTGGTTTCAAAAAAAAAAAAAAATTCCACCCTCGTTTAGGCCCAAAATTTTCCAAAAGCATGCGGGATAAAAAATTTACGGCTATCCTATTTTAGGTGTTTCTAAGCGTTTTGAGCGATCGCCAGTTATAGAAAGTTTTTTGACCCGTTTCGAGTTTTGGGTCAAGGCGATCGAAAAAAAAATTTGTCGAAATATTTCGTGCCCATCTGTCGGTTTGACACTGGGAAGAGTTTTGAAACACTCGCCATTATAGTGATTTTAGCAAAAAAAAAAAAAAAGCGGTATAAAAAAAAAAAATCGGTAAAAAAAAAAAAAAGCGAAAAAAAAAATTTGAGTGTGCTCCTCCCTTGTTTACGTCAGTGCCGTGATTTTGTTAGTGTTCTAGGCTCGCGTCTCTAGCGGTCTAGCCTAGGACCGACCCTGATCTCCGTCGTTGGCGTTTATTCAACTTTGCATCTCTGAATTGATTATTCTTGACCCTTTTGCTACCATATTATAAGCCTTCGGCTCCACATACATCTCGTCGTGCGTTTGACTCTCCAGCAATCGCTCTATCCAAGCTTTGAGAGTTTTGATTACAACGGTTGCGATCACCCTTCTTCTTTGGTAAATGGTAAGAATTTGAGATTTGCTTGACAGATTTGTGACACCACCACCACCTCTTGTTAGTAGTCTGTAGGATCATATTCTTGTGTGTTTCTATTCTTGCTAACCATGGCGAGATCACAAGTCGGCGAGGTATTTGGGAGAACTGACGAACAAACAGCTACATGATAAATTTCAGCAAATGATGAGTGGACAGGTGCAAGATGTGGTAAACAGTTTGGCGAGGCCATGGAGAAGATAGATGGCATTGAGAAGGCGTTTGAAACAAAGCTTGATAGCAAGTTTGATGAATTGCTCTCGCGTTTTCCACAACCATCGCGGCTGCACCCATCGCACCTCTGCAGCGACAACAACTCGCCCCTTCCGAATCGGTATGGGCCAGGCTCAGCGTGTTCCTATTGAGCGAGGACAAAATTGGTGCTTGCTGCTCTGCTGTTGGTTATACGTGGCTCCTACTCTCTGCTTGGTCTTTGATGCAGGGAGGATGATGAGTATCGCGGCGATTATGAGGATGAGGTTGATCAACATCAGAACTACGTGCAACCACCAGCACCACAACCACGGTCGTCCACATGCAAATAATGGCAATGTTAGGGCTCCCCTCAGTGCGAGATCATGACCATCTCCCTAAACTGAAATTGAATATTCCACCATTTGAGGGTAGATATGTTCACGATATATATCTTACTTGGGAGTTAGAAAGCTGAACAACGATTTACATGTTTACAATATCACGAGGAGAGGCGTGTTCTGCTGCTGTTTGTGCTTTCACTAGCTTTGCATGTGTTTGGTGGTACGAACATTGTAGATTATATCCTGTTCAGCTACTTGGGCTGCTTTGAAAACTGCTATGCGTGCTCGTTGGGTTCCACCATATTATCAGCGTGAATTACTTCAAAAATTGCAGCGCTTAAGACAAGGAAAAAATTCGTGAAGAATATTATCGGGAATTACAAGCTGGCTTGATTCGATGTGGTATTGTTGAGGAGAATGAAGCTATGCTTGCACGTTTTACAGGTGGATTAAATAGAGATTCAGACCATTCTAGACTATAAGGATTATAATAATATCACGCGTTTATTCCATCTTGCTTGTAAAATTGAACATGAAGTCTTGGATCGGCGAGGCATTGGCGCACTAACTTTACTGCAGGTCGACCTTCATCATGGACACCCGTGCATCATCTACTTCCTTTGCACCATCACCTCCTTGGTGCCACCTCCAACCGTGATACAAGAAAGCGAGGCACAACCACCACTATCGCCAAGAGCACACTGCCGGAACTGCCTGAGCTCTTCTTCTTCCATGGCGTCAGCAGGGCACACAAGTGATATTATTTGTCGTCGTTGTAAGGAAGAGGACATTTCTTGAGAATGCAAATCTCGCGGGTGATGATTGCTCTTGAGGATGGTGGGTATGAGTCCGCTAGTGATTATGAGGAGGAGACTTTGGCTCTTATTACACATGAGGAACACGGTGGAGATGATTACGATCATGAGACACAATACATGGCTCTTGAAGATCTTTGTGGTATGAATGTTTAGTTGCTCAGCGTGTTTTGAGTGTCACAGAGTTACACAAGGTGAGCAAAATCGGAGGCATAATTTGTTCCACACAAAGGGAGTTGTGAAGGAGCGTTCTATTAGCGTCATCATAGATGGAGGGCTGCAACAACTTGGGTAGCATGGAGATGGTGGAAGCTATCTCTCACCACAAGACCACATCCACATCCTTACTACATCCAATGGTTCAACAACGGCGGCAAGGTTAAGGTAACACGTCTTTGTTAGTGTGCATTTTAGTATCTCTACATATCTGATTATGTTGATTGTGATGTGGTACCTATGCAAGCATGTTCCTTGTTACTTGGTAGACCATGGCAATTTGATAAAATTCATACACCATGGTAGAAACAATCGGTATACTCTTGTTCATAAGGATAAAAATATTACTTTGCTTCCTATGACTCTGAGTCCATTTGAAAGATGATATTAATAGAGCTAATAAAGCAAAAGCAGGAGAAAAATAAGAGTGAAAATCAGATTGTGGCAAAAGAATTTGAGCGACACATGAAGCCTAATAATAAACCATCTCTTGTTGTACGAAATTAAATTGAAAAGTGCATGTTTACTTGCCACCAAATCTGATATTGATGAGCTAGATTTTAGCAAATCTATTTGCTATGCTTTTGTGTGCAAAGAGGCATTATTTTAGATTAGGAGGTGCCTTCCTCTTTGCCCCTCTTTGTCACTAACATTTTGCGGGAGTTATTGGCGTCTTTCCACAAGACATGCCACAGGGATTACCACCTATTAGAGGATTGAGCATCAAATTGACTTAATTCGGTGCATCATTATAGCGTGCACCATCCGTACCAATCCGGAGGAGCGAAGGAGATTATCGTCAAGTGCAGGAGCTACTCGACAAAGGTTATATCTGTGAATCCCTTAGTCCTTGTCTTGTTCCTATTATTCTAGTGCGAAAAAGGATGGTGCGTCACGCATATGTGTGTTGATTGTAGAGGCATCAATAATATTACTATTAGTTATCGTCACCCTATTCCTAGGCTAGATGATATGCTTGATGAATTGAGTGGCTCTACAATATTCTCCAAAGTTGATTTGCGTAGTGGATACCATCAAATTCGTATGAAATTGGGAGATGAATGGAAAACAGACATTTAAAACTAAGTTTGGATTATATGAGTGGTTAGTCATGCCTTTTGGGTTAACTAATGCACCTAGTACTTTCATGAGATTAATGAGCGAAGTTTCGTGCTTTCATTGGACGATTTGTGGTAGTCTATTTTGATGATATCTTGATTTATAGCAAATCTTTGGAAGAACATTTGGAACATTTCGTGCTGTTTTAATGCTCTCGTGATGCACGTTTGTTTGGTAACCTTAGGAAGTGCACCTTTTGCACCGACCGGGTATCTTTTCTTAGCTATGTTGTTACTCACGAGGAATTGAAGTTGATAAAGCCAAGATTGAAGCTATTGAGAGTTGGCATGCCCAAAGCGGTCACACAAGTGAGGAGTTTCCTTGGCCTCGCTGGTTTCTATAGGCGTTTGTGAGATTTCAGCACCATTGCTGCACCTCTCAACGAGCTTACAAGAAGGATGTGCCTTTTGTTTGGGGTACCGCTTACGGAAGAGGCCTTCACGGTATTGAAGCTAAGTTGACACATGCTCCTTTACTCCAACTTCTGATTTTAATAAGACTTTTGAGCTTGAATGTGATGCTAGTGGAATTGGATTAGGAGGTGTGTTATTACAAGATGGCAAACTGTTGCATACTTTTACGAAAAATTGAGTGGGCCTAGTCTGAATTACTCTACTTATGATAAAGAATTATATGCTCTTGTTAGGACTTTAGAAACATGGCAACATTATTTATGGCCCAAAAATTTGTTATACATTACGATCATGAATCTTTGAAACATATTAAAAGTCAAGCTAAACTGAATCGTAGACATGCTAAATGGGTTGAATTCATTGAGACTTTCCTTATGTCATTAAACACAAGAAGGGTAAAGAAAATGTTATTCTTGATGCATTGTCTAAATCGCTATACTATGCTTTCACAACTTGACTTCAAAATATTTGGTTTGGAGACCATCAAAGATCAATATGTGCATGATGCTGATTTTAAAGATGTATTGCAGAATTGTAAGAAGGAAGAACATGGAACAAGTTTGTCGTTAATGATGGATTTGTGTTCCGTGCTAACAAGCTATGCATTCAGCTAGCTCCGTTAGTCTTTTGTTGTTGCGGGAGGTGCATGGAGGAGGACTAATGGGACACTTTGGCGTGAAGAAGGCGGAGGGCGTACTTGCTACACATTTCTTTTGGCCAAAGATGAGGCGGGATGTTGGCGTTTTATTGCTCATTGCACTACATGTCAAAAAGCTAAGTCACGACTCAATCCTCATGGTTTATATATGCCTTTGCTGTACCTAGTGTTCCTTGGGAGGATATATCTATGGACTTTGTTTTAGGTTTACCTAGAACAAAGAAGGGGAGGATAACATATTTGTTGTCGTGGATAGATTCTCGAAAATGGCACACTTTATACCATGTCATAAAAGCGATGATCTTTGTCAATGTTCTTGATTTGTTCTTCATTGAAATTATTCGTTTGCATGGTGTGCCAAA
>JAHHZJ010000367.1:0-23933 GCA_021437245.1 Aegilops speltoides
GCTTGCTCCATTGGATGCGCGCGTTACGCTTGACCAATGTAGATGCCCTCCATACGACCATTTGAGTGCGGAGGAGAAACCAGCGTCTCCGCCGTCCACAGCCTCGCCCGGTGACGAGCAGCGGTCAATTCCGGTTGAGTTTTGACCGAGGTTGACCATAGGTTGACCCCTACGGGTCAGCGGCGTATGGGCCCGGGCCACTAACTAAACTAGGTTAGTGTTGGTTTAGCAGCTAACTAATTAGATTAATTAGTTGATCAGCTGACAGACGGGACCCGCTGGAGGTTTGACTGGACCGGCCTCGTTGACCTGCTGGCGTCTGGCAGCGTCGGTAGCGTAATTAATCATTTTACGGGTTTAAAATAAATCGGGAAATTCCGGAAAATGATTTAAACTTCAAAAATTCATAGAAATTCAACCGTAGCTCAGATTGAAATAATTATATATGAAAAATTATCAGAAAAATTCAAGGAATCCATCTGTACCATTTTCATGCATGTTTGAACAATATTTGTCCTCTGTTTTGGACAAAACAAATAAAGAGGCATTTAAATAATCATATATGGAGTTTGAATTTGAATCTTATATTCAAACCAACTTCATTTAATCTGTTGCTAGTTGCATTAGCCCAAAACACATTCATATTGCCATGTCATGAGCATGCATCATATTGTGCATTGCATTAATTGTATTTCTTCTCTGTTGCCGGTATTTGTCCCCTCTCGATAGACGTGATACCGACGATGAGATCGATGACACCGATGAAGAGCTATACTATCTTCAGAAGTGCCAGGCAAGCAAAACCCCCTTGTTCATTCCGATAAAATCCTACTCTCTCGCTCCTGCTCTCTTTTACTGCATTAGGACAACAACGATTCATTTGTTACCTGCTGCGGTAGCTGAACCCCTTATCCATTGCATGACTTTGTCATTCCCGATAAATAGATGAAACCCACTAGCATGAGTAGGAGTTGTTTGAGCCCTGTTGTGCCTACTCATACATGCTTGTTTGTCATGCCTGCTCTTTGCTTAGAGTTGAGTCAGTTCGATTCATCGAGGATGAATCGGGAGGTGTGTGAACATGTCCTCTTTGTGTGAGCTAAGTGTGTGAACACGATTTGGTAAAAAGTAGCGGTGAGAGGCCATGTAGGAGTACATGGTGGGTTGTCTCATTGCGGTAGTCCTCGAGGAACGGAGTTACGTGTTTGTGATCCATGATTCAGCTACTACCACGCATTGGGCCCCAAACCAATGGACCCTCTCGGCTTCTTATTCACCCTTGTCCTCTGTCCGGGGAGTTGCAAGTAGTTTACAGTGTTTGTAGTATCTTTGGAGGCCGTCTTGCAGTCTGGCCGTGAAAGTGGGCTGTGATCACGGTAGGCACGTGGCGGAGTAGGCCCGGCTTGGTTTGGTATCCTGGGAACCTGTTCACATCGTTTAGGGCTGTGGCGAAACTTGGCCGGAACTCCTCATAGATGGAACCCAAATAGGCGATAAACACTGACTAGGGACTCGAGTGTTTAGGTGGTCGTGGCGACACACCCGTTGGGCTTCGCTTGAAGGTTGCCAGAGTACATGTGGTGTATGCGGCGGTAAGTGGTGAGGCGTGTGTGAAGAAGTACACCCTACAGGGTTAATATGATCTATTAGAATAAGCTAGTGTCGTGAAAAGGACTTAGGTTGCCTATAACAGTTCATAGACAGAGTGAAAGTGGATACTCTAAAATCATGAAGATAAGTGTGAGTGCTATGGATGGGCGTTCTCGTATGGAGGCAGGGCGGATCCATAGTGGTGTATTGATATGGTGAATATGTGGACTCGCGTGCGCCACCTCAAAAGAGTTACTTGCGTTATTAGTTTAGGATAGCCAGCAGGTCAAAGCTGGCTTGCTCTGTTAAACTCCACCATCCCTTTGTTGATAATGATGCATATGTTAATTGGATTACGATGTAAGTCTTCTTGATTACATTTGTACTCACGTTTACCTATTTTATGTTTTTGCGGAGAGACTTGGTCTAGCTAAGTAATTCACGTGGACTTGACGTTTAGCATGTACCTCAGCTACGATCTTGTGCCCTCGGCGAGATCTAGTAGATTAGTCGAGGCTTTCAAGCCTTTTTCATTTATAGATGTACTGTACTCCGGCCATGGTAGCTTCGATTGTGTTTGATTTGTATGCTCTGGATGTTGGGTCGTTAGACCCACATTTATAATATCTCATCCTCGGGCCTAATGAATAAATACTTGAGTCGTAAGTCATGTTGTGATGCCATGTTGTATTTACACATATCGAGCATATTGTGTGTATGTTATTGAAATGCTTGGTATGTGGGATCGACTATCTAGTTGTTTATCTTTAGTAGCCTCTCTTACGGGAAATGTCTCCTAGTGATTCCCACCGAACCATGGTAGCTTACTCTGCTCCGGGAACACTTAGGCTGACGGCATGTGTCCTTCTTCGTTCTGTATGCTGTCCCTTCGGAAATGTCACTCGTTAGTTAGGAGTACTGTTAGCCGCTTCTGGCCGGTTCACGAATCTGCTAGCCCGATGCTACAACCCGGAACTTACTACGTTGATGCCATGAAACACGTTCGATGCTGGGTCATGGATGCTGTCCATCGTAAGTCTGTGCCACTTTGGGTTCTGACTAGCCATGTCAGCGAACTCCTTTTCATATGGATGCTAGCGACACTATCATATCTGGCGTGCCAAAAGGCGCAAAGCGGTCCCGGGCTAAGGTGAAAGCGACACCCGTTGGGATACCGTCGTGAGGCATAAAGTGATATGATGTGTTACAGGCTAGATCGATGTGACATTGGTGCGAGGTCCTGACAATGCGTTCGGACACACCATAACGTTGTGGTGTTCGGTGGCGTGAGTTGTGAAACTATTCCACATTGTTTTTATCTGAAGGCCAAACTCATAACTCAAATATTCTCCTCCACGATCAGATCGAAGAAACTTTATTTTCTTGTTACGATGATTTTCCTCTTCACTCTGAAATACTTTGAACCTTTCAACTATTTCAGACTTATGTTTCATCAAGTAGATATACCCATATCTGCTCAAGTCATCCTGTGAAGGTCAGAAAATAACGATACTTGCCATGAGCATCAACACTCATTGGATCGCATACATCGGTATGTATTATTTCCAATAAGTCAGTAGCTTGTTCCATTGTTCCGGAGAACGGAGTTTTAGTCATCTTGCCCAAAAGGCATGGTTACATAAGTATCAAATGATTCATAACCAAGTGATTCGAAAATCCATCTTTATGGAGTTTCTTCATCGCTTTACACGATATGACCCAAGCGGCAGTGCCACAAATAAATTGCACTATCATTATTAACTTTGCATCTTTTGGCATCAATATTTATGAATATGTGTATCACTATGATCGAGATCAACAAACTATTTTCATTGGGTGTATGACCATCAAAGGCTTTATTCATGTAAGCAGAATAACAATTATTCTCGACTTTAAATGAATAACCGTATTGCAATAAACATGATCAAATCATATTCATGCTCAATGCAAGCGCTAAATAACATTTATTTAGGTTTAACACTAATCTCGAAAATATAGGGAGTGTGTGATGATAATCATATCAATCTTGGAACTATTTCCAACACTCATCGTTACTTCCCTCAACTAGTCTCTGTTTATTATGTAACTCTGTTTGAGTTACTAATCTTAACAACGAACAAGTATCAAATACTGGGGTTTACTATAAACACTAGTAAGGCACACATCAATAACTTTATATCAAATATACCCTTGTTCACTTTGCCATCCTTCTTATCCACCAAATATTCAGGGCATTTACGCTTCGGTGACTATTTCGCTGCGATTATAAGCACTCAGTTTCAGGCTTTGGTCCAGCTTTGGTCTTCTTCACGGGAGTGAAAACTTGTTGCCATTCTACTTGAAGTTTCCCTTTCTTTCCTTTGCCCTTTTCTTGAAACTAGTGGTCTTGTCAATCATCAACACTTGATGCTCTTTCTTGATTTCTACCTTCGTCGATTTCAACATCACGAAGAGCTTGGGAATCGTTTTCGTCATCCTTGCATTATAGTTCATCACGAAGTTCCACTAACTTGGTGTTGGTGACTAGAGAACTCTGCCAATCACTATCTTATCTGGAAGATTAACTCCACTTGATTCAAGCGATTGAAGTACCGGACAATCTGAGCACATGCTCACTAGTTGGCGATTCTCCTCCATCTTTTAGCTATAGAACTTGTTGGAGACTTCATATCTCTCAACTCGGGTATTTGCTTGAAATATTAACTTCAATTCTGGAACATCTCATATGGTCCATGACATTCAAAACATCTTTGAAGTCCCGATTCTAAGCCGTTAAGCATGGTGCACTAAACTATCAAGTAGTCATCATATTGAGCTAGCCAAGCGTTCATAACGTACGCATCTGCTCCTGCAATAGATACATCACCTAGCGGTGCATTAAGCACATAATTCTTACATGTAGCAATGAGGATAAACCTCGGATCATGGATCCAATCCGCATCATTGCTACTAACATCTTTCAACACAGTTTTCTCTAGGAACATATCAAAATAAACATCTGAAAGCAACAACGCAAGCTATTGATCTACATCATAATTTGCAAAATACTACAAGGACTAAGTTCATGATAAATTTAAATTCAATTAATCATATTACTTAAGAACTCCCATTGAGCAGACATCTCTCTAGTCATCTAAGTGATCCGTGATCCAAATCAACTAAACCATGTCCGATCATCACATGAGATGGAGTAGTTTTCAATGGTGAACATCACTATGTTGATCATATCTACTATATGATTCACGTTCGACCTTTCGGTCTCCGTGTTCGAGGCAATATCTGTATATGCTAGGCTCGTCAAGTTTAACCTGAGTATTCCGCGTGTGCAACTGTTTTGCACCTGTTGTATTTGAACGTAGAGCCTATCACACCTGATCATCACGTGGTGTCTCGGCACGAAGAACTTTCGCAATGGTGCATACTCAGGGAGAACACTTCTTGATAATTAGTGAGAGATCATCTTAAAATGCTACCGTCAAACAAAACAGAATGAGATGTATAACAGATAAACATCATATGCACTCAAAATATGTGACATGATATGGCCATGATCATCTTGCGCCTTTGATCTCCATCTCAAAATCTCTGTCATGATCTCTATAAATCCTTTGCACGACACCATGATCTTCATCATCTTGATCTATATCAATGTAGCCGTCACATGGTGATCTCGCCAACTATTGCTCTTGCAACTATTGCTATCACATAGCGATAAAGTAAAGCAATTACTTGCATCTTTTGCAACAAAGAGACAACCATAGGGCTTACGCGATTCCGATAACTTCAACAAAACATGATCATCTCATACAACAACTTATATCTCATCATGTCTTGACCATATCACATCACAACATGCCTGCAAAAACAAGTTAGGCGTCCTCTACTTTCTTTGTTGCAAGTTTTACGTGGCTGCTACGGGCTGAGCAAGAACCGTTCTTACCTCGCATCAAAACCACAGCGATAGTTCGTCAAGTTGGTGCTGTTTTAACCTTCGCAAGGACGGGCGTAGCACTCGGTTCAACTAAAGTTGGAGCGACACCCGCTAGTCACCTATGTGCAAAAGCGCGGCGATAAAACCAGTCTCGCGTAAGCGTCTGGCGTAATGTCGGTCGGGCGCTTCATCCAACAATACCGCCCGACAAAGTATGACATCTTTGGTAAGCAATATGACTTATATCGCCCACAACTCACTTGTGCTCTACCGTGCATATAACATCAGCGCATAAAACCTAGGCTCGGATGCCACTGTTGGGGAGCGTAGTAATTTCAAAAAATTCCTATGCACCGCAAGATCATGGTGATGCATAGCGAGAGGAGAGTGTGTCCACGTACCCTCGTGAGCGAAGCGGAGCGTTAGAACAACGCGGTTTGATGTAGTCGTGCGTCTTCATGGCCCGACCAATCAAGCACCGAAACTTCGACACCTCCGAGTTCTAGCACGTTCAGCTCGATGGCGTCCCTCGAACTCCGATCCAGCCCGGTGTCGAGGAGAGTTCCGTCGGCCGCGACAGCGTGGTGGCGATCTTGATGTACTACTGATGCGGGGCTTCGCCTAAGCACCGCTACGATATTATCGAGGTGGATTATGGTGGAGGGCACGCACGGCTAAGAGATCCAAGGGATCAATTGTTGTTGTGCCTAAGGTGCCCCCCTGCCCATATATAAAGGAGCAAGGGGGGAGGCGGCCGGCCTGGAGGAGCGCGCCAAGGGAGTCCTACTCCCAGGGAGTAGGACTCCCTCCTTCTTGTTGGAGTAGGAGAAGGGGAAAGAGGGAGAGGAGGAAGGAAAGGGGCTGCACCTTGTCCAATTCGGACCAGAGGGGGGCTGCGCCTCCTTCCTTTGGCCTCTCTCCTCTATTCCGTATGGCCCAATAAAGGCCCATATACTCCCGGCGAATTCCCGTAACTCTCCGGTACTCGAAAAAACCGAATCACTCGGAATCTTTCCGAACTCGAATATAGTCGTCCAATATATCGATCTTTACGTCTCGACCATTTGAGACTCCTCGTCATGTCCCGATCT
This sequence comes from Aegilops speltoides, assembly GCA_021437245.1. Taxonomy (NCBI): domain Eukaryota; kingdom Viridiplantae; phylum Streptophyta; class Magnoliopsida; order Poales; family Poaceae; genus Aegilops; species Aegilops speltoides. The sequence goes on from JAHHZJ010000367.1 coordinate 6,613, forward strand.
CATCCGGGACTCCGAACTCCTTCGGTACATCAAAACTCATAAACTCATAATATAAGCATCATGAAACCTTAAGCGTGCGGACCCTACGGGTTCGAGAACAATAGACATGACCTAGAACTATTCTCGGTCAATAACCAATAAGCGGAACCTGGATGCTCATATTGGCTCCTACATATTCTCTGAAGATCTTTATCGGTCAAACCGCATAACAACATCGTCGTTCCCTTTGTCATCGGTATGTTACTTGCGAGATTCGATCGTCGGTATACAATACCTAGTTCAATCTCGTTACGGCAAGTCTCTTTACTCATTATGTAATGCATCATTCCGTAACTAACTCATTAGTTACATTGCTTGCAAGGCTTATAGTGATGTGCATTACCGAGAGGGCCGAGATACCTCTCCGACAATCGGATGACAAATCCTAATCTCAAAATCGCCAACCCAACATGTACCTTCGGAGACACCTGTAGAGCTCCTTTATAATCACCCAGTTACGTTGTGACGTTTGGTAGCACATAAAGTGTTACTCCGGTAAACGGGAGTTGCATAATCTCATAGTCATAGGAACATGTATAAGTCATGAAGAAAGTAATAGCAACATACTAAACGATCAAGTGCTAAGCTAACGGAATGGGTCAAGTCAATCACATCATTCTTCTAATGATGTGATCCCATTAATAAAATGACAATTCATGTCTATGGATAGGAAACTTAACCATCTTTGATTAACGAGCTAGTCAAGTAGAGGCATACTAGTGACACTATATTTGTCTAGGTATTCACACATGTATCATGTTTCGAGTTAATACAATTCTAACATGAATAATAAACATTTATCATGATATAAGGAGATAAATAATAACTTTATTATTGCCTCTAGGGCATATTTCCTTCAGCCCGACCCTTGGCGGCAGTCGTGCCCTGGACGGCGGTGACATTGGATCTCTCCGTCTCATGAAGCCAGCCATCCCGTCCGTGTTGCGGCCGCGCCCGGTATGGAAGGCAGACTCCGGCGACCAACCGCGGCATTGTATATATGACCGTGGGGGCTCTGAGGACCCAGCGTGGAGGGGCTGAGGCGTCCGGTCGTGGGTTACAGTGGCGTAAGCCATAGATCTGAGCCACCGTCTCCACTTCCTCCTTCCGACTTCAATGTATGATCAGCTAGATCATTTCTTCTCATCGAGCAACACCAATTTGTCTTGGTTGCTAAAATCAATCAATCCCTCAAGGTATGGAGGGGATGGGGCCTTCAATTCTAGGTATTCAGATCTACCCTACTCATGGCAGCATATTGTATGGTGTCATAGGTTACCAATTGTTGTTGTGAGATGAGCTAATTTGTAGATTTTTCAAGAGGGATCCTGAATTCTCTGCATACAGAGTTCGAGAAGACAACATGATAACACATGGACAACTTGATTCAGTGATACGTAGAGTTGCTGCATGATGCTAACAGGAAATCTCTCTATTGGCCATGAAAGCGTCAATTTGCATATTGCATTTGGGTGATTGTTGAAACAATATCCTTTTATGATTTTTATTCTTAGCTGCTTTGGCGAGATCCTCCATATCAAGGGAAGGCGAGGTAGTGTTGGCGAGTGTCGGAGTAATGGGCCCGCGGGTAGGCCGGCCGGGTCCCAAGATCTTCGAGACATCGGGGCAAGCTGCGCCCCTCGGCCCAGCGTCTCGAGATGGCAACCCTCGAGGTCATGTGAGTCCCGGTGGCGACCTTTGGAGGCGAATCCCCAAGTGGCGACTCCAAAGCAAGCCGACTCGGGCTTGTGACCTTTCAAGGCCGACTATGAGAGTCGGCCGCGACCTTCACGAACCGGCCGAGTGCGGCCCGGCGTGGCCGTCCCCTCAAACCCACGGGAGGAAGGCATGGCTCGGTGAGCGCGTCACGGGGATCTCCGGTGGGGGCGCCTTTGTTGCCATGCCTCCTGACTTCAGCCATAGTGCACGAGCCTTTGTGCCCACAGCAATGACATGCGACCCGAGATCGCTGGCCTCCGTCGGTGAGAGAAAGAAGATGGCGGAGAGCCGACCGCGGCCTGCGGTCGGCCTCCCAGTCGGCCGCCTCGGGCGAGGTCCAAAGCCATAAACCAGATTGGGCGGGGAGTGGCGGCGGTGATCGCCTGAGCGGCGACATTGTTCCCACGACCCCATGACCTAGCTGCGTCATCGAGAGTCTTGCCAGTGTTACGCACTGTCCGCGGGGCCGCCGATCGGCGGGCGGAGGCTAGCGGAAGGGCAGCTGCGAGAGGCCGATGGCTGGGGCCACGCCCGTCGGATTACCGTTGTACCCAGAGAACAGACCTATCTCAAACCCGGGGCACGATGCAAAGGTTCGGCCTTGGATGAGTTTTAGACACATAGCAAGAGGAAAAAGCTAGCCTTGCTCCTTCACCTTCCCAAAAACAGCTCAAGGAGCACCTCGTACTATCATACCATAGTGATCATGCGGAGACCATGCGAGCAGCGATAAGTGTTATCTCCCGAAGAGCCCGAAGCTGGGTAAGATTAGCGGCGTGCATGTCTGCGCCTCATCCGTTTCCATGCACGGCGGCGCTCTACTACGCCCCACCATGATAAGCCACCCGTTGGCATATGTCGCATCAACCCCGACATTTGGCGCCCACCGTGGGGCAAGGTGCACCGTCGTCCAGGAGATACATTACGGGCGGGGAACCCTTTTCCTCCTGGTGGCGCAGCCAGCCCGGCTCGGCGGATGGAGTCTGCGCCGACCTACGCTGCATGGCGCCGAAGCCGCTGCGCCAGCGGCGGCCTCGCGCGAACTCGCCGGTGAGGTGCGCCTCTCCGGCGAACTGCGCCCGGCGCGGCGCGGGTAACCCGAGAACCTTCTCGCGGGCCTCCTCGACCAACTCCGCGTCGCGGCGAGCCCGCCGTGGATTTGGAAGTCGTGAAGCTCTCCGACCCGATCTTTGGTGCGACTCAACGCCGTATCGCGATATCTTCCCCACCAGCGTGGTGGTCTCTGACGAACCACTTCCGTGCGAGAGAAGCGGGGAAGGCCGTCCGCGGAGGTGCTCGTCGCCGGTCACGGCGAGCACTCCGGAGAAAATGCCGAGACCGCTGCGGCGACTACAAGAACCTGGCGCCCATCGGGCAGCGGGCGCGAAGATCTGGAAAACGCCGCCTTCAGATCGCCGAAGCGCCAAGAGTTGGCAAGCATGAGGCGCTTGTCGAAGCATACCAGCGCGAGTGGATCGTGCTATAAGCGGCTCGCCCGGCTCCGGCTGGGCGAGCCGTCTGGAGTGCGATCGAGCGTTGGCGCAGCCATCGCCGCGATTTGTTGAAGCGAAAACGCATGTACGCCACCCCTGCGGAGAACATCCGCGCCGCAAAAAATGGCGGCGAAGAAGCTGAAGAACCTCGAAGCGAAGGCGCCCGTGTAATAACGGGCGAGTCAGCAGCTCCTCGGCAGCGGTTGCTGCGCGAAGCAGCGGCGGCGGCAGCCTTGAGCAGCGCGGCAACGAGCGACGACTTACCCCTCGCCGAGACCAAAGCGCGACCTCCGGGCGCCCGACTAAGCGAGTCGCGGAAGAAAGAAGAAGGAGGCGGCTGCTAGTCACAGCGGACTTCGCATCACCATCAGCGCGACCAAGGCGGCCGCCCGAGCCGTGGAAGCGGCAGGGGCGATTATCTACCTCCCCGCCCGAAGAAGCGGCGAGTTTCTCCGCCGCTGTTGAGCATCCGACTCTCGGAGTCGCCTTAGCCGCCGAGAGTCGGAGAAGAATGGCGCCCGCCCGGATCGACCGACTCCACGATCCTGGCGTTAGAAGAAGATGAGTTGGTCCGCCTTGCCGGGCCCGCATCGAGCGAGCCCTTCCCCAAAGGTTCCGCTCCCCGAGATCGCCCAAGTACACGGCTCCGTGAAGCGGAGGATTGGCTGATAGACTACTCCACGGCCGTCAACATCGCCAGCGGCAACAAGCGAGTCGCCGTAAAGTATGTTCCTCTCATGCTCGAGGTACGGCCGGACATGGCTGAACAACGAAGCCCGCAGCATCAACAGCTGGGTCGACTTCCTTTGAAGCCTTCATTCGCGAACTTCACCGGCCGCATTACAAGCGACCTCCCAAGCGCGCCAGCTCTCCTTGTGCGTGCAAGGCCACGAAGAATCAACCGCGACTACCTCACGCTGGCGGGGCGAACCCGAAACTCCTGCGAGGCGTGCGAGGTGCAGGCCATCAGTACTTCACGGCGGGTGCGAGAGGGCACCCTCCTCAAGCACAAGCTCCTCTGCGGCGAGCACGAAACCCTCGACGAAGCTGCTAGTCATAGCAGGACAAATGCATACGGCGACTCCTCTATGAAGCGGAGATCCAAGTCAATCGGTGGCAAAGTGACTCCCGGGCTCCCGGACCCGGCTGGATCGCCCGGCGGCGGCAATAATAAACGACAACAAGCGTAAAGCCCCACGGCCGACTTCAGCGATCGGCGGTCGTAACGATGGAAGATCAGCAACGGAAGGCCTCCGACCAGCGGCGAGAAAAGCGGCAAGTCAGCTGGTTGCGGCTTTCTCCTATGGCGAGACTCTGGATGTCCTTGCAAGTTTCCACAGCAGTATGAAGCCGTCGAACCACACCACGAGAAAGTGCCGCGGCTCGTCGGGATCGCCAAAGGAGGCGGCCTTGCCCCTCCGCCGCTGCTGAACGCCGCCTCGCCGCCGCCCGGCGGACGGCGGCTCGGCGATCGGCGTAGTCCGCCGCGAGTTCCCGGAAAACGCAGAGCATCGTGGTGTTCACGATCTGGCGAGATGATCGGCCGCGGCGCCAACTGGCGCCAGAAGTCAGCAGGCGATGCGAAGCTCACGGTTCATGCATTGGTCGAAAGCCTATCGGTGGGTCGGGCAGATCACCGGAGGTGATGCGAGCCGGGCTCCTCGCCTTGGTTCTAGGTGCGACCTTGGCCCATGATAGGCGGGCCGCCCGTTTCATGGTCTGATGAGCGGAGGCAGCAGCATAAACATCTGTACAAGGACACCATGGAGAAGCTTGGAATCGGCGAGAGGCGGTGCGAAGCAGCCGCACGGTATTCCATGGAATTGTACCGGCCTCTCCTCCTCACCAATCGGCAAAATTCGATAGGCGTCCTCTTGGGGACAAAGATCACTTCATAGGGAGCAGTCTGGTTCGGTGGTAGACTTGGAAACCGTACCACGCCACCTTGGCCGACCTGCTTTGGCCAAGTTCATGGCGATTCCCACTCGCCTACCTCGGGATGAAGATGCGAGTTCAAGGGATCGACCATTGCGGCGACTACAAGAAGTCGTCCGCCTGCGGCGAGAAGCGATCGGCTGGCGAGTCTTTGGTGATCGCAGCGAAGCAGCTCCTTGACGCGTCGTGGCGATGGCTGAAGCGGCGGAAATGTCGCTGACCCCAAAGAGTCGAGCGGAAGGATAATTCACGCCCGGCTAAAGAAACCAGAAGATACCCTTGGACCGGAGCACCCGAGAAATCTGTTTGTCATAGGCACATGCCTCGGCAGCAAATAGGAAAAGCGAGCTCGTCGATTTCCTCCGTGAGAATCGGGACATCTTCGCATGGTCCCCAAGGACATGCCGGTGTGCCGCGGAATTATCGAGCACAAGCTACGTCGGGCGGATGTGAAGCCCGTCGAGGCAGCCCTTGCGCCGCTGTCGGAAGAAGAGAAGAGTCGTCGGAGAAGAGATAGCCCGGCTCTGGCGGCGGATTAATCATGGAAGTGTTTTTGCGGAGTGGTTAGCGAACCCGATCTTGGTATTGAAGAAGAATAGCGATGGCGGATGTGCATCGACTACACCAGCCTCAATAAAGCCTGCAGAAGGACCCGTTCACTCTGCCAGGATCGATCAAGTGATAGACTCCACGGCGGATGCACGGCTGTTGAGTTTCCTGAACGCATACTCGGGATATCACAGATCAAGCTGAATCAAGCTGAAGAGGCCGAAGACGCATTCATCACGCCCGTTTGGAGCCTTCGCTGCGACAATGACGTTCGGCGAGGAATGCGGCGCCACCTTTCAGCGTTGCATGCGAAGTGCCTCCTCAAGCAACTCGGCGAAACACCCGCGTTTATGTAGATGATGTGGTGGTGAAGGCGGAGGCGTGGGGCTTTCTTTGGAAGACCTCAAAGACCTTTGAAAATCTGCGCGATTCGAGATCAAGCTCAATCCCGAAAGTGCGTGTTGAGTCCCAGCCCGGCCAGCTCCTCGGCTTTTTAGTCTCGAGCGTGGCATAGAGTGCAACCCGTGAAGATCAAGGCCATTGAGAGAATGGAGGTACCCAAGCCGACTGCTGGATGTCGCAGTTCACCGGCTGCTTGGCTTCAATCAGCCGATTCATCGATCGGTGGGCGGCTCTGCCTTTGTATCAATTGATCAAGAAAACCACCTTTTTGAGTGGAACCACAAAAGCGGATGAGGCATTTCTCCAAGCTGAAGAAGATCTGGCGACTCCCCTGTGTTGGGCTCCAACTCCCAAGGCCCATGCTCTTGTACATCGCCGCCACCGCCGGGTGGTCGGCCTGATTATTGTAGTCGGCGCAAGGAGGAAGGCAAAGCGTTTCGGTCGAAGACGGTGTATTACTGGAAGTCTGTCGACCTCAAGCGAGAACTACCCTCACTATCGGAAGATGTGTTACTGGCGTGCATTTTGCATAAGAAGCTGAAGCCCTACTTTCAAAGCATCCAATCACGGTGGTTTGCACGCCCCCTCGCCGAGATCATTGGAAGCGAGGCGCCTCCGGCCGAGTGGCCAAGTGGGCCATCGATCTAGCCCTTATACCATCTACTACCAACCTCGCACGCCATCAAATCGCGGTTGGCGACTTCCTCGTCGATTGGGCGAGACTCGTTACCTGCGCCACCGGCCCGACTCTACTCATTGGCGGCTGCGCCGGCGTGACTCAAGATCGCTTTTGGCCTCGGGCGGCGTCGTCCTCACCTCCCCAAGGCGACAAGCTCAAATGCGTCTGCAAATCCGCCGCCGCCTCCAACAAGCGTCGCCCGAATATGAAGCGCTCATCCACGGGCTCCGGCTTGCCAAAAGCTCGGCATTGCGGATCTGTGCTATGGCGAATCCGACACAGTGGTTCGGCAATCATCCATCGGCGGGGCCGAAAAGCGCCAAACATGGCGAGCTACGCTTCTGGTGCAGCAACTCAGCGGATACCGAGGGTGCCTTACAGCGTCGCCCTTCAGCGCCTCCTCAAGCCGTCTATCAAGCCATCACGAATCGACTCCATCTTCGTGCGGCTCCGCCGAAAATAGTGGATCGACTCAAGGCCCGACAAGCGACCTCAAAAGCCACGGTCGGCCGGGGACTGCGCGATCGGCCGGTCGGCCGGGGGCTGCGCCCGGTCGGCGGGGACTTCAAGACCGACCAGGGGACTACGCCGATCAGGCGGGAGCTACCCGGTCGGCCGGAGATTCCCTCGGTCCAGCAAGCGGCGGCGAAGTCCAACCCGCCGCCTCCCAGCCCAGCCACCCTTGTCCAAGTCAGCTTGTGGTAGCAGTTGAAGAGATAGTCAACACCTTCATGGGCGCAGCCATCCTCAAGTTCCTAATAAACAAGGAGTTACCAGCGAGCGAGACCACTGGCTTGGCAGAGTGCAACGCCGAGCAGCTGCCTACACCATAGTCAATAGAGAGTTAGTTAGGCGCGGCGTTCTTTGGTGTCCACCGATTGCTGCGTAGAAATCGAACAAGGCCAGCGATCCTCGGAGACATCCATCCAGGCGAGTCTGCCACCATGCTGACCGAGGCGCTTTCGTGGCCAAAGCCTTTAAGCACGGTTTCTTTTGGCCGACTGCCTGAAAAGCTAAAGAACTAGTCAAGAAATGCAAGGGGTGCAGTGTTCGCTCCAATCCCCTTGACCCGGCTTCATGGCCGAAGACAATCTATCGCTGGCCCTTAGCAGTTTGGGGCTGGACATGGTGGGACCATTCAAAGGCGGCCCGGCGGCCTAACTCATTTGCTTGTCGCGATGGACAAGATTCACCAAGTGGGTAGAAGCAAAGCCCATCAAGAAATTAAGCGGGCCCCTAGCGGTGACCTTCATTGCCGACATCATAGTGCGATGCGGCATACGCACAGCATCATCCTGAACAAGCGGCACCAATTTACGCCAAAAGCGCCTTGGCTCGTTACTGCGGCCCCTTGGAGCATCGGGCCTGGACTTAGCGTCCGTTGCCCATCCATTGATCAAGCGGCCAGGTGGAGCGAACCAACGGCCTCATCTGTCCCGACATCAAGCCTCGATTGGTGAACCACTCGGCCTTTCGGCGGCTTTGTTAGATGGAAGAGCTGCTGTTGGGGGCGTAGTAATTTCAAAAATTTCCTCGCACACACAAGATCATGGTGATGAATAGCGAGAGGAGAGTGTTGTCCACATACCCTTGTAGACCGAAGCGGAAGCGATCTGGCGTAGAGGAAGTAGTCGTGCGTTCTCCTCGCGATCCGACCGATCCGGTGCCGTTACTCCGGCGCCCCGAGTTCTTGACACACGTACAGCTCGATGGCGTCCCTCGTACTCGATCCAGCCAGAGTGTCGAGGGAGAGTTTCGTCGGCCTGACGGCGTGGTGGCGATCTTGATGTTTCACGGCGCGGGGCTTCGCCTAAGCTTGCGACGGTATGACCGAGGTGGAATATGGTGGAGGGGCACGCTTTGCGGCTAAGAGCGATCCGTAGATCAAACTTGTGTTCTAGGGTGCCCCCTGCCCCGTATATAAAGGAGCAAGGGGAGGGGCGGCCGGCCAGGGGAGGCGCGCCGGGGAGTCCTACTCCCTCGGGAGTAGATTCCCCTCAATCCTAGTTGGAATAGGATTGGGAGGGAGAGAGAGAGAGGGGCGCCCCCTTTCCTGTCCTAGTAGGACTAGGGAAGGGGGCCTTGACCACCTAGGGCTGGCCTTTCTCCTTTCCACCAAGGCCCACTATGGCCCATTTAGTTCCAGGGGGTTCGGTAACCTCCGGTACTCCGGTAAATTCCTGTTTTCACGGAACCATTCGAACTCAAACATAGGCTTCCAATATATCAATCTTTATGTCTCGACCATTTGAGACTCCTCGTCATGTCCGTGATCACATCCGGGACTCCGAACTTCTTGGTACATCAAAATACATAAACTCATAATAAGCATCATGAAACCTTAAGCGTGCGGACCCTACGGTTCGAGAACAATGTAGACATGACCTAGAACTATTCTCGGTCAATAACCAATAGCGGGACCTGGATGCCCATATTGGTTCCTACATATTCTCTGAAGATCTTTATCGGTCAGACCGCATAACAACATCGTTGTTCCTTTGTCATCGGTATGTTACTTGCCGAGATTCGATCGTCGGTATCAATACCTAGTTCAATCTCGTTTACGGCAAGTCTCTTTACTCGTTCGTAATACATCATCTCACAGCTAACTCATTAGTTGTAATGCTTGCAAGGCTTGATGATGTGTATTACCGAGAGGGCGAGAGATACCTCTCCGACAATCGGGTGACAAAACCTAATCTCGAAATCGCCAACCCAACATCTGCCTTTGGAGACACACTGTAGTACTCCTTTATAATCACCCGATTCGTTGTGACGTTTGGTAGCACCAAAGTGTTCCTCCGGTGGCAGGAGTTGCATAATCTCATAGTTACGGGAACATGTATAAGTCATGGATAAAAGCGGTAGCAACATACTAAGCGATCGTGTGCTAAGCTAATGGAATGGGTCATGTCAATCAGATCATTCTACTAATGATGTGACCTTGTTAATCAAATAACAACTCTTTGTTCATGGTTAGGAAACATAACCATCTTTGATTAACAAGCTAGTCTAGTAGAGGCATACTAGTGACATCTTGTTTGTCTATGCATTCACACATGTATCATGTTTCCGGTTAATACAATTCTAGCATGAATGATAAACATTTATCATGAAATAAGGAAATAAATAATAACTTTATTATTGCCTCTAGGGCATATTTCCTTGATCTCCCACTTGCACTAGAGTCAATAATCTAGATTACATAGTAATGATTCTAACACCCATGGAGTCTTGGTGCTGATCATGTTTTGCTCGTGGAAGAGGCTTAGTCAATGTCTGCAACATTCGGATCCGTATGTATCTTGCAAATCTCTATGTCTCCCACGGACTAAGTCCGGATGGAATTGAAGCGTCTCTTGATGTGCTTGGTCCTCTTGTGAAATCTGGATTCCTTTGCTAAGGCAATTGCTCGATATTGTCACAGAAGATTTTCATTGGACCCGATGCACTAGGTATGACACCTAGATCGGATATGAACTCCTTCATCCAGACTCCTTCATTAGCTGCTTCGAAGCTGCTATGTACTCCGCTTCACATGTAGATCCCTTCTGACGCTTTGTTTAGAACTGCACCAGCCGACAGCTCCTCCGTTTAGTGTAAATCGTATCCGGTCTGCGATTTAGAATCGTCCGGATCGGTGTCAACTTGCATCAACGTAACCGTTTCGATGAGCTCTTTGTCACCTCCATATCTGAAACATATCCTTAGTCCTTTTCGGTATTTCGGGATGTTCTTGACCGCTGTCGATGATCCACTCTGGATTACTTTGGTACCTCCTGCTAAACTTATAGCAAGGCACACATCAGGTCTGGTACAGCATTGCATACATGATAGAGCCTATGGCTGAAGCATAGGGAACATCTTTCATTTTCTCTCTATCTTCTGCGTTGGTCGGGCATTGAGTCTTACTCAACTTCACACCTTGTAACACAGGCAAGAACCCTTTCTTTGCTTGATCCATTTTGAACTTCTTCAAAATTTTGTCAAGGTATGTGCTTTGTGAAAGTCAATTAAGCGTCTTGATCTATCTCTATAGATCTTAATGCCCAATATGTAAGCAGCTTCACGAGGTCTTTCATTGAAAACTCTTATTCAAGTATCCTTTATGCTATCCGGAAATTCTATATCATTTCCGATCAACAATATGTCATCTACATATAATATCGAAATGCTCTGAGCTCCACTCACTTTCTTGTAAATCTGAGGCTTCTCCAAAAGTGCATAAAAACCCAAATGCTTTGATCACACTATCAAAGCGTTTATTCCAACTCGAGATGCTTGCAGTCCATAAATGGATCGCTGGAGCTTGCACACTTTGTTAGCTCCTTTGGATCGATAAAACCTTACGGTTGCATCATATACAACTCTTCTTCAGAAATCCATTCAGAATCAGTCTTTACATCCATTTGCCAAATTTCATAATCATAAAATCGGCAATTGCTAACATGATTGAGACGGACTTAAGCATCGCTTCTGGTGAGAAGGTCTCATCGTAGTCAATCCCTTGAACTTGTCGAAAACCTTTTGCGACAAGTCGAGCTTTATAAACGATAACATTACCGTCGCGTCGGTCTTCTTCTTGAAGATCCACTTGTTTTCTATTGCTTGCCGACCCTCGGGCAAGTCAACCAAAATCCATACTTTGTTTTCATACATGGATCCCATCTCAGATTTCATGGCCTCAAGCCATTTTGCGAATCTGGGCTCACCATCGCTTCTTCATAGTTCGTGGGTTCATCATGATCTAGTAGCATGATTTCCGAACAGGATTACCGTACCACTCAGTGCGGATCTTACTCTGGTTGATCTCACGAGGTTACGTAGTAACTTGATCTGAAGTTTCATGATCAACATCATCAACTTCCTCACTACTTGGTGTAGATGTCTCGAAACTGATTTACTGCGACGAACTACTTTCAAGTAAGGGAGAAGGTACTATTACCTCATCAAGTTCTACTTTCCTCCCTCACTTCTTTGAGAGAAACTCCTTCTCTAGAAAGGATCCATTCTTAACAACGAATGTCTTGCCTTGGATCTGTGATAGAAGGTGTACCCAACTGTCTCCTTTGGGTATCCTATGAAGACACATTTCTCGATTTGGGTTCGAGCTTATCAGGTTGAAGCTTTTTCACATAAGCATCGCATCCCCAAACTTTGAAAGCGACAACTTTGGTTTCTTGCCAAACCATAGTTCATAAGGTGTCGTCTCAGCGGTTTGGCGGTGTTCTATTCGAGTGTGAATGCGGCCGTCTCTAGAGCATAACCCCAAAGCGATAGCGGTAAATCAGTAAGAGACATCATAGATCGCACCATATCTAGTAAAGTGCGATTCTGACGTTCGGACACACCATTACGTTGTGGTGTTCGGGTGGCGTGAGTTGAAACTATTCGCATTGTTTCAAATGTAGACCAAACTCGTAACTCAAATATTCACCTCCACGATCAGATCGTAGAAATTTAATTTTCTTATTACGATGATTTTCAACTTCACTCTGAAATTCTTTGAACTTTTCAAATGTTTCAGACTTATGTTTCATTAAGTAGATATACCCATATCTGCTTAAGTCATCTGTGAAGGTGAGAAAATAGCGATATCCGCCACGAGCCTCAACATTCATCGGACCACATACATACATATGTATGATTTCCAACAAATCATTGCTCTCTCCATAGTACGGAGAGCGGGTTCTAGTCATCTTGCCCATGAGGCACGGTTACATAAGTGCCAAGTGATTCATAATCAAGTGACTCCAAAAGTCCATCGGTATGGAGTTTCTTCATCGCTTTACCGATATGACCTAAGCGGCGGTGCCACAAATAAGTTGCACTATCATTATCAACTCTGCATCTTTTGGTTTCAACATTATGAATATGTGTATCACTACTATGAGATTCATCAAAAATAGACCACTCCTCAAGGGTGCATGACCATAAAAGATATTACTCATATAAATAGAACAACCATTATTCTCGATTTAAATGAATAACCGTCTCGCATCAAACAAGATCCAGATATAATGTTCATGCTCAATGTGGCACCAAATAACAATTATTTAGGTCTAAAACTAATCCGAAGGTAGATGTAGAGGTAGCGTGCCGACCGCGATCACATCGACTTTGGAACCATTTCCCAGCGCCGTCACCTCGTCCTTTGCGGTGTTAAGCAATCCGTAGTCCTGTTTGAGTTGCAAATATTAGCAGAACCGATATCAAATACCAGTGCTACTGCGAGCTCTAGTAAGGTACACATCAATAACATGTATATCACATATACCTTTGTTCACCTTGCCATCCTTCTTATCCGCCAAATACTTGGGGCAGTTCCGCTTCCGGTGACGATGCGCTTGCGGTAGAAGCACTCGATTTCAGGCTTAGGTCGGACTTGGGTTTCTTCTCTGGCAGCAACTTGCTTGCTGTTCTTCTTGAAGTTCCTTCTTCTTCCCTTTGCCTTTCTTCTTGAAACTAGTGGTCTTATTGACCATCAACACTTGATGCTCCTTCTTGATTTCTACCTCCAGCCTTTAGCATTGCGAAGAGCTCGGTATAGTCTTTACTAACCCTTGCATATTATAGTTCATCACGAAGCCTTTGTAGCTTGGTGGCGGTGATTGAAGAATTCATCAATGACACAATCATCCGGAAGATTAACTCCCAATTGTGTCAAGTGATTGTAGTACCCGGACATTACGAGTATGTGCTCACTATGAACTATTCTCCTCCATCTTGCAGCTATAGAACTTATTGGAGACTTCATATCTCTCAATCCGGGCATTACATTGGAATATTAACTTCAACTCTGGAACATCTCATATGCTCCATGGCGTTCAAAACGTCGTTGAAGTCCGGTTCTAAGCCGTAAAGCATGGCACCTTGAACTATAGAGTAGTCATCACTTTGCTCGCGAGGCGTTCTTAACGTCGTCGGTTGCATCGGCGACGAGCTGGCACCAGCGGTGCATCGGGGCGTAACTCTTACATGCAGCAATGAGGATAATCCTCGATTCGGACCCGATCCGTGTAATTGCTACCATCATCTTTCAACTTTGCTTTCTCAAGGAGCGCATTAAAATTCAACGGAACAACAACGCGAGCCATCTATCTACAATCAAACATAAACAAGCAAGATACTATCGGTACTAAGTTCATGATAAATTTAAGTTCAATTAATCATATTACTTAAGAACTCCCACTTAGAAAAACATCTCTCTAGTCATCTAAGTGATCACGTGATCCAAATCAACTAAACCATAACCGATCATCACGTGAAATGGAGTAGTTTTCAATGGTGAACATCTTATGTTGATCATATCTACTATATGATTCACGCTCGACCTTTCGGTCTCCGTGTTCGAGGCCATATCGCATATGCTAGGCTCGTCAAGTATAACCGAGTATTCTGCGTGTGCAAACTGGCTTGCACCCGTTGTAGATGGACGTAGAGCTTATCACCCGATCATCACGTGGTGTGCTGGGCACGACGAACTTTGGCAGCGGTGCATACTGGGAGAACACTTCTTGATAATTTAGTGAGAGATCATCTTATAATGCTACCGTCAATCAAAGCAAGATAAGATGCATAAAGGATAAACATCACATGCAAATCAATATAAGTGATATGATATGGTCATCATCATCTTGTGCTTCATGATCTCCATCTTGCAGCACCACCATGATCACCATCGTCACCGTAGCGACACCTTGATCTCCATCGTAGCATCGTTGTCGTCTCGCCAATCTTATGCTTCTCGACTATCTCTACCGCTTAGTGATAAAGTAAAGCATTACAGAAGCGTTGCATTGCATACAATAAGCGACAACCATATGGCTCCTGCCGATTGCCGATAACCGGTTACAAAACATGATCATCTCATACAATAAAATATAGCATCACGTCTTGACCATATCACATCACAACATGCCTGCAAAAACAAGTTAGGCGTCCTCTACTTTGTTGTTGCAAATTTTACGTGGCTGCTACGGGCTTAAGCAAAACCAGTCTCACCTCGCATCAAAACCACAGCGATACTTCGTCAAATAGACTCGTTTTAACCTTCTCAAGGACGGGCGTAGCCACTCGGTTCAACTAAAGTGAGAGAGCAGACACCCACCGGTCACCTTTAAGCAGCGAGTGCTCGTGGCGGTGAAACCAGTCTCGCGTAAGCGTCTGGCGTAATGTCGGTCAGGCGCTTCATCTCACAATACCGCTGAACCAAAGTATGACATCTTTGGTAGGTAGTATGACTTGTATCGCCCACAACTCACTTGTGTTCTACTCGTGCAAAACATCAAACCATAAAAACCTGGCTCGGATACCCTTTGTTGGGGGCGTAGTAATTTCAAAAATTTCCCTCGCACACAAGATCATGGTGATGAATAGCGAGAGGAGAGTGTTGTCCACATACCCTTGTAGACCGAAGCGGGCGATCTGGCGTAGAGGAAGTGAGTCGTCGTTCTCCTCGCGATCCGACCGATCCAGCGCCGTTACTCGGCGCCCCGAGTTCTTGACACACGTACAGCTCGATGGCGTCCCTCGTACTCGATCCAGCCAAGTGTCGAGGAGAGTTTCGTCGACCTGACGGCGTGGTGGCGATCTTGATGTTTCACGGGCGCGAGGCCGCCTAAGCTTGTGACGGTATGACCGAGGTGGAATATGGTGGAGGGGCACGCTGCGGCTAAGAGCGATCCGTAGATCAAACTTGTGTGTTCTAGGGTGCCCCCTGCCCCGTATATAAAGGAGCAAGGGAGGGGCGGCCGGCCAAGGGCGGCGGCGGAGGAGTCCTCCCTCTCAGAGTAGGATTCCCCCTCAATCCTAGTTGGAATAGGATTCAGGAGGGAAAGAGAGAGAGAGGGGCGGCCCCTTTCCTAGTCCTAGTAGGACTAGGGGAAGGGGGGGCCTGACCACCTAGGGCTGGCCCTTTCTCCTTTCCACCAAGGCCCTATGGCCCATTTAGTTCCCGGGGTTTCGGTAACCTCCGGTACTCAGTAAATTCTGTTTTCACGGAACCATTCGAACTCAAACATAGGCTTCAATATATCAATCTTTATGTCTCGACCATTTGAGACTCCTCGTCATGTCCGTGATCACATCCGGGACTCGAACTTCTTGGTACATCAAAATACATAAACTCATAATAAGCATCATGAAACCTTAAGCGTGCGGACCCTACGGTTCGAGAACAATGTAGACATGACCTAGAACTATTCTCGGTCAATAACCAACAGCGGGACACTGGATGCCCATATTGGTTCCTACATATTCTCGAAGATCTTTATCGGTCGGACCGCATAACAACATCGTTGTTCCCTTTGTCATCGGTATGTTACTTGCGAGATTCGATCGTCGGTATCAATACCTAGTTCAATCTCGTTACCGGCAAGTCTCTTTACTCGTTCCGTAATACATCATCTCACAGCTAACTCATTAGTTGTAATGCTTGCAAGGCTTGAGTGATGTGTATTACGAGAGGGCCGAGAGATACCTCTCAGAGCAATCGGAGTGACAAAACCTAATCTCGAAATCGCCAACCCAACATCGCCTTTGGAGACACTGTAGTACTCCTTTATAATCACCCGATTCGTTGTGACGTTTGGTAGCACCAAAGTGTTCCTCCGATAGCAGGAGTTGCATAATCTCATAGTTACGGGAACATGTATAAGTCATGGATAAGCGGTAGCAACATACTAAGCGATCGTGTGCTAAGCTAATGGAATGGGTCATGTCAATCAGATCATTCTACTAATGATGTGACCTTGTTAATCAAATAACAACTCTTTGTTCATGGTTAGGAAACATAACCATCTTTGATTAACAAGCTAGTCTAGTAGAGGCATACTAGTGACATCTTGTTTGTCTATGCATTCACACATGTATCATGTTTCGGTTAATACAATTCTAGCATGAATGATAAACATTTATCATGAAATAAGAAATAAATAATAACTTTATTATTGCCTCTAGGGCATATTTCCTTCCTTGCTTGCCGTCCTCTTGGAGTCTCGCACGACCCAAACAAGTCAACGAAACTCCGCCTTTCTTCCTCGTCTATGGTGCGAAGCCGTCATTAAACGGATATCTGATTCGACTCTCCACGAGTCTCCATGTACATCGAGGAGGTGAAAAAGCTGCGATCAAGGCGGCGTCGTCTGCTTTGAAGAAAGACATTGTTGGCTTTTCGATCGGTCCGGCATCTACCAAGCGAGTCTGCGCCGATACTACAATCGCAAAAGGTCAAGCCAAGATCATTCCAAGAGGCGACCTTGTGCTCGGCTGATTCAGGAGAACAGCTGGCCAGCACCAAAGTATCGGCCTTAGGAAACCCCTTCATCATCGACAAGGTGCTGGGAATGGCGCCTACTATTTGATCGGCGCTCGAAGCCTCGAAAACGCATAAGAAGGGCGACTCCGGCAAAAGCAGGCGCCCATGGAACTAGAATCTTCTTCAAAGATTTTTCTGATTGATGTAGTATGTATCGCTACCCTTTTTGTATTAAGTACTAAGACCT